>VZSC01012366.1:412674-438321 GCA_013398225.1 Steatornis caripensis | reverse complement strand
AAAAAAAAAAAAAAAAAAGATTCAGAACCGCCCATTCTAGCCCAGAAATCTCACCAAAACCACTGGAAGCAAAACTCTCAGGTCCAAGACACACAGAATGGATCCAAATGCATTTGAATTAGATCTGTTTGCCAAAATATTTCTACTCCTGCCACAATAAATACCACCAATATATCTCCCTGGATTTTATTCCATAAACATGCTGATGAGCATAAAGCAGCCAAATTGAACTCATACAGTAAATCTATAAAGAAAAAAAACACCTAACAGTTGGCGGAGGAACACTTCTCAGGTAACAGTCATTTAATTTGTAACCTCTCAGTCCTGATCCTTGAGGAAAAGCTACTTAACATGTTCCAAGGACAAGCCTGAGAATTTAGATTGACAAGTGGGTACGAGACAAGTGGATAAATGAGATTTAATGACAGTAGTTTTATGGTACATTGTGACCTCTCCTCATCCCTTCTCTCTTTACCTTAGGGATATAAACCTTTCCCCTTAGGAGAATGTATTACCATCTCTTAGCCATCCTGCACCTTCCTTCCTTACAGTCTCTTTCATCAGATCTACCTCACCTTTCAGAGGTGGTTCTTAATGAAACTATGAGCTGACTTTTGTTTATCTTTTAGATCTGCTGCATTTATTTCAGGGACTGAAGAGGAGCTTGAATGTCCGAATCCTTCTTTAATTTTTCCAGGTACACTGACGTATCTAACAAATGTGTTAGATTTATCTACAAACCCCATCACAGTTATGTCCTTCAATTACCAGCATTACCCCAAAATAAATGTACTTGGTTAACAATTTTTTTTTAAAAAAACCAAACCAAACAAAACAGGTATACAGTACGACCCAGATTTTTTTTAGACCTCAGTTTTTACCTATACCCCTTTGCTTAGTGTTTCTTAATAAGATTTAGGGCTTCCAGAGGCTGTTAGACAAAGAAATGGTTCCTGGACTACATATGATCTGTAGCACTCACCTTTCCACCCTCATCAAATTTTCCCACGTGAAAAAACCACTCTCGAGAACAGAACCAGGTTGGCATGATCACAGTAGGTCCATGGGAGGTAAACACCTAGGAAAAGGTGGAAAAAGACAGTCGTTATTAACAGAATGTCAAAACCAGCATCTGTTGGGGAACAAAGTAGACCTTACGCATTCACCTGATACCCTGCAAATACTTATGCCTACACTTAACCTTCAGCAATTTTAAGCACTGAGAAATGCAAGTGCTTAAAATTTAGCACGTGCTTAGTGTTTAAACTGTCGTGAATACCAGCATCTTTGAGGTGTCACAGCCCAAAAGGTGAATCTACTTCTGCTTCATATTCCATAACCTTCTCTACTATCATAAGTTGCAACACACGCAGAATACTTTAAATTTTATTTCAAATGTAGAGATGAATACTGGAAATGACACTTCTATGAATAACGATGTTGATATCGAAGGGAATGAACTGAGAAGAATCTTAAAAAGTTGAAGTTCTTAAGCTTAACCCTACAACTATTGTGCATTCATTTTCCATTTTGTATTCCTGATGTATATATTAAGCAGGAACCTTCATTGATCTTTTATTTCTGCCAAAGATGCTTAAATCTTAAGCGAGCTTGGACAAGTAAGATGCAATTTATTTTGAATGTTACCAGAGCACTATGGCTTTGCTACCCAGTGGTAGCTACCTTAAAATGTTGTTGGAAAGAAAATGCTTTAGGGACTGAAAAGGGAGTGGCTATTAATTTCATCCCCTTGACTAGTGACAGCCAAGAACTACACAAATCAGTCTTTGCAGCTTTAAACAAACTTGTAAACACAACTGTGAAATAAACCAGAATCTGGATTAAGGAAGGTAAACTGGTTCTTTCTTTTATTACAAGATGAAGTATCTAGCCAAACTGAGAGAGACTGAACTTGTCAAACAGAATGTACAAAGTTAAGACAAGAGACTGTGCCTGCTTCCACGAACTACGCAGGAAACAAAGAGCACAGCCTGGTTTACCAAGGCAGGAGAAAGAAACCTCACAATGACTGCCAGCCTTCAAAAACTAATGAAAATGCTGATCTTATGAGCAGATGATGTCATAGCATGCTATAGTGGTAATATTAATATTCCTGTATAGTTGAAATTTTTAAACATCAGCGCATGAATGTAAATTTTGTCACGTGCATCTAAGCACGTACATTTTAAGGGTGCTCCTCTTGATTTCAACCTGGGATGGATCTCCTTAAACTCTTAGCATCTCTGGCAACTACAATTTCCACAGATAAACACAGATTTAAAACCCAAACTTTACACACTCAGTTCTATACAGACACTTAGGCCAAGTTTCCAAACAAATTAACTAGAAATCTAATCAAAATTCAGTCTGATCTACTCCCACTTTTCTTATGGCATGAACCTCCTGATCAAATGCAGGCATCCACTTTAGGGTGAAACACACTGCATACTAACTCCAGGAACATAAGGATAGAACTTCACTGTCTGTAACGGAGTCCTAGAGTGACTCATCTCAATACAGACACATTTTAGTCAGAATAACCCTATCGCTGAATAGCTATGACTTAACACATAAGCAGCTTGTTCATAACTGAAAAGCTCCCCCAAAAGTCAGTGGGAGCTGAAAGAGTCAAAACAATCCCAGAAAATTAGAGTAGCTAATAACATGGTTATTAGCTCCACACTACAAGGGCAATTGAGTATGGCCTGAACCAAAGAATGACCAAACAGTAATCCCAAAAGAAAACAACAGTAGGAAGAAAAGCTAGGCATTGCATTGAATCCCATTTCTGAATGAAATAAAATCTTCAAAGGAAAGTCTTGGGCCTATTGCAATAGCTAAAATGTGTTGGGAGAGGCTAGAATGCCGTTTCCCCAGTGCAGCCAGGTTCATCAGAGAACATAAATGCACTTAAAGATGTAGCTCAATGTAGTTACTCATGCTCGCGGTCAAACAGCATACATCCCAAATATTTTAGATAATCTTGTTCCACTGATGCATAAATCTACGTGAAACCAAATGGAACGCATTTGGAACACTGAGAAAAGAAAAAACATCAAAACGTCACTTATGTTAACGTACACGATGATGATTATATGCAGACCATCACACACTGCATACACTGATGTCTTTTCTAAATCAAACAGCGCTCACTGTCCATCCCAGAAATGACACTAGAGGGGAATCACGCAGACAAAACTGAGACTGATGATGAGGTGGCTGGATTGCCACATGATTTCAGGGTATTCTCCTTCAAGAAAGTCTTTGAAGCTGGAACAGTACACCAGCTAAGAGGCAATGAATTGGTAAATAAGCTTTTTCTACGTGAATATTTATAATGTGATGTCAAAATAAAGCTCAGGAAATTTAAATTTGTGCTGCTGCCACAATGCACAGATTCATGCTACCTTGTCCCTTGCTATGCTAACAATAACATTTATGAAGCTGAAATTCTTTTTTTTTTTTTGTTAGCTTAGTGTTCAGCTGGATCTGCTCCCTGATCCAACCAACCACAAAACCACTAGTGTTACCGCAAAGGAGGATGTAGGAAATCAGGGCACCAAACACAGAGAGGACAGCAAGACCATTCTTTTCAGCAGTATAGATAATCCATAAATAATCTTTAACCTGATAGGGGGAACTGTATGCTAAAAATCTAGATTTACAGTACTTCTATATTAATCTAAGAGCTCTCCCAATCATCCTGGCTCTGGCTCTGCATCCCAGTCGCTTACAGCAGCATTGGCACTCACGTGACCCACGGTCAGCTAGATCAGAGAGCTACCTCGCTAAGAAAGCTATTATTTTGGGTTTTTTTAGTGTTAGTTTTCTACAGCATTAGTTCTCTCAATCAGTTCACTGTGGGGTCAGACTAGCAACACTGCTGACATACTGGAGGGGGAAGAAATAAGCTTGGGAGAAGAAAACAAGACCTCCCTTTTTGGTCATCGACCACAGTTAATCAGTCCAACTGGAATATAAAACTATACCCTCTGTCTGAATACTTACAGTGACGGGAGAACTGGCTCAGGAAAAACACTAAACTCCTAACAAGCGTACTGAAACACTGCAGCATCTGCCAAACTTTTGAAAGCTAGCTTCAAGAGCTTTTGAAATTTCATCTTCAAGAGAAAAAAAATAACCCCAACCTTCTGCAGTTTGATTTCAGCTTGGTTTAGTCAGCTAGGAAAGTCTCCTCTGGATTTCTTTTTTGCCTACTCTTGTCATACACACTTGCCAAGGTGTTAAAAAATGATCAAATTGGCCGACTCCGTGACAAAACCACAACTTCTCACTTTGCGAGATCACCACTCAAGATTTTATCAATAAATCTTTTGATTGCATGGACTGAAACAAGAGAAACAAAGAGGACATGCTAGCCTTAATCTAAAAATCAATCAAAAGCAGAATTTGAATGATGATGCGGCTCTAACTGCTATGGTTAGTTTTCCTGGAAACATTCTCCAGCTCTGCCCAACAAATGTCCTGTATCACCTTGGAATCTCCACAGATTTTCAGTCCTCCCCTAGGAGTTAATTCAGTGTACTGGAAAGCAGTTTGGACCTGTGAACCTTTCACACACAGCTGTATTGGAAGATTAATGCTTAATAATAGTTGTTGTTACTTGAAATACACTATATGCTGTAAAGATTATCCAAATATAATCTAGCTGAATGAAACCAACCTGTTAAAAACTAACTACACAGCTTGTAGATGAACGCATAAATGTGTTCATATTTAGAATTCCTGAAGAACAGAGTGCTGTCATAACTAAACTGGAATCCATCTTCGTCAGTTCCCAGGTGACAGACAGGCTGCTACTTCAGCACTGTATGTTAAATTACTTAGAACTTTTATTGTCATCTGGTTTTATTCCAAGTATCAAGTAGCAAGTCATTGAAAATTATTTACTCTGGTTTGTTCTTGCTAACTGTTCGGCTATCGAATTACATTCAACTATTACAGAGATTCTCTGAAAATAAATCTAAAGAATACAAAGATTTGATAAAGTGACTCTCATTTGTTGTTTTCCAAAGCTGTCAACAGCACATGCAGTTCTGGTCCCCACTGATGCTCACTTCAGATCAAGTCAGCATTCAATATGAAATTTAAGTTCCACCACTGAGAAAGGCATTCATATGTTTACAGTAACTCTTCAAGAAAAGTTCTTTTTCCTGAACCAGCAAATCAAAATCTAGCAGCAATGCGCCAAAAGAATACATGCAGATGGTGAAACAACCTTACTGCATTCTGTCATGCAGAATACAGAGAGGAAACCAGGCAGTTCACAAGAGCGGCATATTTAATCAAGGGCCCACGCTGTTTTCCAATGTAACAAGCTAATTCCCAAAAATACGCTACGCATTGAATTCTACTCACACTATAGCATTTACGAAAATTATATCGACACAGATCAAGGATTAGAAACAATATCCTACATTATGACACAGAAAGCTTTCCAGTCCCTAGGGTAAGACATTAACAAATTAGAAGGTGAAAAAGAAAACAAAACAACAACAAAAATCACATGGCAGAGGGCCACAATGATTTTGCGAGCTGTGGGCTGACCGTAGGCTAAAGGACATCACTCCTGACTTAGAGAAAATGATGTGTTAAGATACCAGTGCATTAATTCAGCAGTGAACGTACCAGGACCTCATTGGTAAGGATTACCAGGGTTACATCCAGAATCAGGCGTGTATTAGTGTGACAGAAGAGGTCAGAGGGTAGGCAAGAGAAGACTCCCTATCCTACTTCAAAAAAGTATTAGGCAAATAATATTTCTCAAAAAAAAGAATGACAAGAAACTTTATTAAGCTTTAAGGAACCTAAACACCCAATGTGGTATGGATTACATTCAGTTAGTTTATATGGTACTGAACTGTTTTCCTCTTTCCTATGCCTATATAAATAATTGTCTGTATCACCTAATCATTGCATGCTTCGACATTAGCTGAAAATCCCTGCTCTAAAGAAGCCGGGATGTGGCACAGCAAAAAGTACATTTCAGAAATAAAACATGCGATGACTCTCCATACTGAAAGGTTGATATATACATAGTAATTCTGGTACAGGCTTGACTCAAAATCAGCATGACTTAACCTTCACAATCCCAAAATCTACTCAGCAACAAAACTAATCAAAAAGAATTCAAGAGTCCTGAGAACTGCTAATGCCAGTGAAAGCGGAGAGCACTCAGCACCTCCGAGAAGGTATTCCAGTCCCGCTCCTGGAGAAATTATGACCTATGGCTCCCCGAGATTTCCTCAGGATTTGAAGCCTTAATGAAGGCTGAAATGTTTCACAGTTTGCAGGAAACACAGACTTTGCAAGAATGGAACCAACGTGAGTAGCTGTAAGACGATGCTTTCTCAGTTGCTGTATCTGGTTTTCTATCTAATGTTTCCTACCACTCTCTGAAGGGGCCCATATTGTTCATTTTCTGTAACAACTAGCTAGATATACAGCTAGTTCCCTTTTCAGTATACAGCTGCACAGTATGTCCATCACCGCAGAAATGTTCTCTTACACCTGAGTACAATCCCTTCCAACATTTCAAAACTGAATTGAGGTTCAAATTAAGATATTATTAAAAAAAGTTATAAAAGCATTATAATTGTTAAGTGATCGATCTCTCTCTTTGGTCAAACTTCCACACAAATACATGTCAACGATCAAATCCGTGTACAAGCTGTAGTAATAATAATTTATGTTTGATACTTGTACTTCATAGCCCCTGCATGACTGGCAGTTAACTTTTTTGATGTATATGTAAAAAGTCTTAAGCCTATTCCAAGATGCAGCCAGTCAGTAGCATAGAATAGAATACCTGCGTAACAAAGTACTACATGTTCTACGGAGCATTACAGGAATATACATAAATATTTTAAAAAAATGTTCTGCATTCAAAGTTTTTAGACTCCTAGTTATACAGGCTAACTAACAACACTTCAAAGTGTTCACTTTCATACATAGGCTCTTTTCCTGAAAGCCTACAAGGTTAACCAAGACATAAACGTTATTACATGAGAAGCTTTATGTTTGTTTGCTTTTTCTTTTATGTCTTTATGTAGATTGTAAAGAAAAAAGTTCATGAAAACATTTACGGTATATTTTAATACTTCCTAAAGCATACCTAAACCTCAAGGGCCATAATGCATGAATCTCTCATACAAATCCCTGCTCCCCACTTCCCTACATCCCAACACTTCCAGTTCTCACGATGTAAGCGGAGGACAGTAATGGGAGGAAAGTTGGGAGAGTAGTAGTGCCGGGAGAAAAAAGTTGAATTTGTTTGAACTGCTGTAACGAACTCCCTTGTCCCTCACAGTTTATTACATTCTTAGTGCTTTTCACCAGGCCACTCGCATTAAGAATAACGTGATATTCTTTTTATAGTCCTTTCTACAACTATTTGACCATTATACCAAAACATAAAATTCTATAAAAATACTATTCCCTATGTTATATAAAATTTTAACCTCAAGTCTCTCCACTGTTGGATGTGAAACCACCGTTTGAAACGAGTGAGCGAGTGTGTATTAACATGGCATCACCTCCTCCTGACATCTCTGTCTACAAGAGCGCCACAAAGAATGAAAGGCAGGGTAAAGACTTCTTGTAGCAGGCCGCACTCTACCTACCTTCTATTTTTCTTTTTTAATTCTGCTGCCAAAAGGAAATCTGTTTGCAAATTTTCCAAAGGTAAATATATTAACTATGGTTTTATAGTCCAATACATCTGTATTGAATTAGCTGTGGTTATGCTTTCTGTGAGCTAGCCCATGCCAGTCTCATTGTACTGGATAATTGAGAGCTGACTATACTGCTGAATATCTCTTTTTTTTGTAGCTGAATGCTCCTGGTAAACCCCAATAGCAAGCGCCATTCCTCCAGTCTTTTACAGAGCTTTTATCTACTAATGAGGATGAATTAACCTACTGCTGAAACCAAAAGAATAGATGCATGCAAAGGGAACGGCCTGTATGATTTTAGCATGTCTTACATCTTTTTTTCTTGTCTGTAAGCTGCTAAAAGTGGTCTTTGTAACATCCACGCCTTAACAAGTCTCTCTAATTCTTGGAGACTTTCCAGTATTTAGAGAGTCAAGTATTTACAATGGAAGAATTACTCCATGCAGTAAAATGAAGCATTCTGTACCAAGAGGTTGTCTACTTGGCTTGCTGTTTATGCTGAGCTTTTAACACAAAAGAAAGAAAACAATACGCTTAAAGTCATATTAGCAGATACCAGATTGTGGTTGGAACAAACAAGAAACCTGCTAAGAAGGAACACTGACCAGTGTTCACGTAATAAGCCCTAAAAATGATCTTTCCATTTGACTTTTGAACATGTCCTTTACTATTTTCGCAAGATTAACACTGAATAGGTCTTTCAGATTTTGAGACAGTACCCAAATGAAGGTAACACAACTGGAATATTCTCAGTTATTACAACAAAATATATATTTACACAGTGATTTTCATCTCAAAGATCTATGAAAAACAAAAGACAACACAAATGTCCTTTTTGCAATGACAGGACAATTCTACTCTTACAAAGAGTTATAAGATCTGTAGTGTTCAGAGGATTATTTGAAAGTATTATTTATTTTCTGTCTATAAAAACATAAGTTATGTTTGTAATTTATTGAACAATATTTAATAGATAACAACATATACAGCGTGAAGATGATTACGCTAGCCCTACAAAGGCACAGAAAATCCTCTTTTCTTTGGATTCACACTGCTACCTCTGAGGACTATCTCCTGCTTCAGCAGTAAGGAGCATCAGCTCTAGGGAAGTACATGCTGCTGTTGGCTGAGCATTTTACTAACCTTTTTGTTTCCTACCCATCTTCCTGATGACCTCTCCTCCAATTTCATCTCCCTACATGGCGTACAGCAAAAAAAATAAGCCTATCCTGCCTTTTAAAGTGGATCATGCTATGTCCATAATCAACAAAGCAGTCAGCTGTTTGCTTCTCTAAAACTTGCTAGTGAAGAGAAAAACAAATTCACATAAAAAGCAACACAGGAAAATTTTCAACCTTCTAAAAATAACGTTCAATTGGTAAGTGAATAAGGCTCCTCGCAAATCTCAACATCAGCAGATTTTAAAACTAAGGTATTTTGAGAGAGAAACATTAAATATTTTTGAGTTTTGAGGTTCATCCAAAAGCATAACATATCCTACCTACTAATGCTCACTGATTCTTCCTCTCAAATGAATGTTGGTGTTGTACTAGTTGTACGCAACTTGGGAGTGGGGAGAGACATGAACGCCAGTTAAACGAAATACAAGCATCTTCTAAACAAGTATGGAATTGTAGGTAAGAAGATCACTCTTGAATTTGGAAAGTTCAGCTGTGTGCTAATGTGCATGCAAAAGATCCACAGGATCAGCAATAAACTTGCTGTATTTATTTCAATATAAATTGTATTTCTTTCATGAGTTTTTTCCCCTATAGGCTTCTAACATTTAACGTAGGTAAAAACAGAAAAATTAGATCAGATATTAGACTACAGACTCTGATTATTTGATTAACAACTGCAATAGCAGAATGTTTTCTTTGGGAAATCAAAGCAAACTTTACGCTAAATCTCTCCCTCATGTCCTCCATCATATCACAAGTCTTCGGGGGGATATCAAAGTACCAAATGCATTTCAGCGCCCAGAGAGTGTTTGATTTGCATTCTGTATCACTTCAAAATTGTGAAAAAGAGAACAAAGAAAAGACAGGAAATAAAAATCAGCTATTTAATTATTTCAGAAAATCAAATTTCACTGCTAGTGCAAAAACCAGTAACACAACATATTTTATAGGGGGAAAAATGAAACTCTTCTCAGAATTTTATTTTACATAAATGGCCTAATACTAACCTTCTGCACATTGTTTGAAAGCTTTTACCCCACAAGACACTTTCTCATAACGATATATACTGAGGGGGAAAAACTAAACCCAATACCTCAGCAAAAGTTTTTACGCACACATACGTATTTGCTAATGAAAGGGACCAAATACGAGTCAAGAATCCAGTGATCTGTTACAACAGTTTGTTTCTCAACAGTGCAGAAGACAAAACTGTAGACTTCAATCAATTCTGAGAATATGCAGAAATAAAAATTAAGTGCCCATCAATTTGTAGGAGTCTGAGAAAAAACAGAGCCGAAAGCACTACAAAGCCTTTCCCTCCTATCTGCATTCTCTTGTTTTGGCCTCCCTAGTAACTTGTTGATGGGTTTTATGTGGTTTATTATGTAGTAACTGTAATTTCCCTGTCATTACTTTGTAAAATTTAGGTATAATCTTTGACAATTTTCCCAAAACTCCATGAAATTGATATCAAGAACTTTGTACATGCTACTTGTTTCTCTGTACTTTTTTCTAACAATCATTGTTGCAAATTATTATGAAGATTGGTCCAATTTTTTCTATAGTGAGGGAGGACCCCAGTTTGGACATTCCTATAGGAAATGGCAAATATCTGGATGGATATCAAAACAACGGATGGAGCTCACTGTGTTACAAACTAAGCAAACGAGGAATTTCCCTGCAGCAAACAACCCATGGTGACAAATGACTACAACTTTGAAGCTCAACTACAATGTCAGCATAACACAAAATTGAAAAGAGTAAGGCATTAATCAGATCTTCCAGTAAGGTTTATCTAATTTAGCTTTCTATTAAGCACAATCAACATATCAAAAATACTTATTTTTTTATAAAATATTTACTATTCTTCACATTTGTTGCATGTGTTGCATTGCATTAATTTGTTGCTGTCACCATTCAAGGCCAGGCTGGCTATTAAAAGTTTCTGTGCTAGCTCAAAACGAGGACATTTGCATTTTTCCTATTTGTTGCATTGTGACTTCCAACTACCATATTGACTCTAGACATCCACTGAAATCGATGAGAAATTAAGCTTCTAATTAACAACATAAATGATTTCTAAACTTTAAGCTCTGAGCCCCTATGCAAGATTCAAAAAAGCACATTTCTAGAATTAAGGCACCTCTGCCTGAACACATTCAGTTAGAGTTCCTCTTGGCCAGCGAAGGCAATTCTGGCTGTTCTGAATCCAGCAACACCTACACCCTTCCCTGCACTGCAAATATAACACTCTGGGAATTAGACTCCCGTGTTTGGTTTAATAATATCCAACATAGGCACCATAACCTCTTTTTGCAAGTGGGGGTCTCTGCCCTTCTCAAAACTGCACCACTTCACAGGGAAATCCTATGTAAAAATAAACGATAGAACCAGAAGGACCTACATATTGCAGTAACAGAGTCTAAGTTTCAAAATCAGCATAACCTCAGAAATAACCTGTTAAATGCTGATTCAGGAAACTGTTGCTTTAGTAGCCTATGCGTAGGCAAGCTGCACATGTTTAAATACATAGCTAGGTTGAGACACTGATTAACAGCAATTTTTCACACATGCACACGTATTATTCTGCCCCAGCAAAATTATTTGGAGACTGGAAGAACAAAAGGGCAGCTTTTTAAAGAGAAAATGGATCTTGAAAAATACGCCACTTCACCTACAAAAGCTATGTTTATGTTGCAAAGGTTACTCACATCATCTCTACTAGCAACAAGTCTTCTTTTCTAATTTGAATTCAGCAAAAGAACTGCACGTTGTGATCTTCCAAAAACAGCTGAAGCATTTTAGCCACACATCCAGTTTCATGATAATAAACATGTTCTTCCTCTTCAAGAAAACTTCAAATACTGCCAAAAGACCATCAAACTAATGAGGTATAATACCTTCAGGACTTGTTATTCTGGCATACTTCAACCAACACCCTGTGAAAAATTACAGCAATGCTGGACCTATGAAATATAGCCTGTGTTAATGCAGTAACTGGTCACCGAGGTACCAGCCAAAGACGAAAGAGGGAACTCCAGCAGCAGTTCTCTGGACTCAAACCTTCAAACGCAGCAACGTCATTTCTAAATATACTAAAAATACTGACTGGCAAGTCTTCCAGCTTGCTAATGAAAATGAAGAGAAGACATCAGCTCTTTAAAGCTCATGGAACGTGAAAAGATGGCCTGTTCGGTTAAAATTGGAATTTATTTTCCTACTTCACTGAAACACGACAAAACTTAATTCTAAGAAGTAGAGAATACGGTGCTGTATATTACTGCTGCTATTTGTACTGTACAGCTGCCACGGAGGACGAGGAAAGAAAATATCCTATAGGCTGAGAAAACCCTCCCTTTACTAGACGTACCAGAGGAAATGAGGGAAGTACACTCACTTTAATCCATACACATGCTTTAGCTGCTTCCCTGCACCAGGTGTGCCAAGTTTTTAGCACTGAAGCAAGTGTGACGCTTCAAACACTTTAATTTGAATTAGGCTGTTTATAATAACCTCTTCCCTTCATTTCCAAGGGGAACTTCTCACATGTTTCATTCTATACAGTGATACTATGTTTATACCAGCTGCCACTTAGAAAAGACATAAACCAGGTTTATATACAGTATCTGCAAAATGTAAAGTTAAAAAATTACACAAAGAGGCTGTACAGTGTTTTAAGTTAAATGGAAGATGTTTCTGTTTCCACTTATAGCAGTGAAAATAGACTACCTTCGCCGACTTCAGTAGAATTGCTGCATCCAGTGCATAACTGGATGTAATGTTTATACTATCTGATCCATAACACATTTCTGACATATCTACAAGATCCTCTGCAGGCCGACACAAGCTCCCTCAGAGAGCGGAGGTATGCTAGTGCAGGCATAGTGCCGTGCCAAGCCTGGACACAGGGCTCGCCATCAGATCAATGAGTCAGCAAAATCAATTCATCACTACTTGCACCTGGGATAAAACTCATCAAATGCATCAACATACCCAGAACAGAAGGCATTTCCGCTGATTTAGGAGGCCTTCCAAAACGGCCCATCCAAACACCAGGGCATTTGGACATCAAGAGCGTACCTGAAAGTTTTTAAGAAAGTATAAATACTTTAAAGTACAGCTGCAATTTAAAAACTCCCATTTTCATAGACAGAGAGCAGAATAGAACAGAGTATTTCAGTTGGAAGGACCTACGACGATCACCTAGTCCAAGTGCCTGACCAAGTCAAAGCATGTTATTTAAGGGCACTGTCCAAATGCCTCTCGAACACTGACAGCTCTGGGGCATCGACCGCCTCTCTTGGAAGTCTGTTCAAAAATAACAGACATTTTTATTTTATCACCACCAAAAGATGATTGGACAAGTTTTACTCAGCCCCATCACATTACCTTTGATATTTTTGTGACAGGCTGGGCTTGTTCTCAATTTTCAAGTTGTAAAGTTTCCAACTTCCGAGCTGTCAGTCCAGTTAAATTCCTGTGCATCCTTTCCCTTAGTGTTTGCCCAGCTAATTGCACTGGGCCCTGCTGGCCAGCCCACCCCACCTCATCATCTCTGAGGTGCCTGCTCCCACAGCAAGCCTGCGGTGGCGTTACCGATGGGATGGCAGCGGACAGCAGTTTGCCTTTCATGTCACTCAAATTAAAGTATTCCTTCTTATGCTCGAAACTTTCCTTAAACCAAGGAAGGGCGTGTCTTACAGTTTTCCTTTAGGGAACACAAAATAAACAAGCTGTCCTTTGAAGGGAAAGGACAGGAAAATAACAAGGTGTTCAAGAACAGAAAAAAAAAAAGAATAAAGAAAAAAAGGAGGAAACTTGAATCTTCCTATGCTGCCACAGCTGTTCTGGTCCTTGCATTCTGTTTAAACATTTTTCAGTCAAACAGTCAAACAGTTCAAAACAACATAACGTGTATGCCATACAACAACTATCAGTCCTGGATTATCTCATTTCTGCTGCAAGATGAGACCTATCACCTCTTCACACGAATTGAAATAAATAAATAAAAGGAAACTTTTAAGATCAGTGCTATGACAAATAATTTAAACTTTATCCTTTCTTTTGCTAAATCTCAGAAAGCTGATTGGATCTTTTCATACAAAAATGTTCATTATAGCTCAAAGAAAATAGTATATTTATAACCTAAGTATTTTTGGCAGAAGTACACTAATACAAACTGTAATGCTATGGAATTACTTCACAAATTTTTATTTCAAATAAAAAGATATGTACCTTGAGCAGTTAGTTTATCTTTTGAGCTACACAAAAGATTACAAGGATAGCTATCAGCGATTCAAATCAACTTATTCAAGTTAAAAACCACCACGCATTTCCTAATGATGACACTTTATAGAAATTGGAAATCACTCGAGCGTCAGTAGTTGTTTTACTAAAAATGAATCTCAGTGTTCACTGCACTAAATTAAATACTAATACTAGAAGTTGGAAGTACCATGAAAGACGAATAGGTACATAGAAACATGCTTCTCTTGGATTGCTGCGTTTTAACAGATGATGTTTTCACAGGGTGGCAACTTTTAAAATCTCAAATGAAATTTTCTCAGTGATGAACGTTGATACAAAGGTTTGCTTTGCAAGCATGTTTCATGCATTTCACTCCTTCCCTTTATGAAAAAAAATCTTGGTCAATGTTCTCTCTGTTTAAAATCAAACTATGCATAATTTTGACAGCATCTTAGTATTTATTTTTTCAGTCTTATCACCTGTTGTCACAGTCATCTTGCTGTTTCTAAATTGTTCTGGACATAATTTCTTTTCTTAACTTACTAATAAGGTGAGTAATTCTCCAACTCAACATAATTTCTCATTACCCAGCTGCAATCAGAAGACTTCCTTAGCACCGCAGCAGCTTTGCAAATCCAACAACGATTTTAAATGTCAATATTTAAAATAGCAACAGAAGTTAAAATCCAAAATTCATTCCATATTAAAAACCGTAACGTTGTCAGGAATGTTCCTTATGTTCTAAATATTTCCATTTAGTTGAAATAAATCATTCTCTTGACAAAATCATGAAAGCAAGTCTTTTTCTAATGCAGGAGAAAACGAAGAACTTTTATGCTTTACATTTGAAGCTCTTCCTGAGTGTGCAGTTTCAAAACCAGCGTCTCAGCCAATCCAGCCAATGCCACACTGCTCCTAAATGAGCCCTTGGACTGCAAATGAACCCCACAGTTTTAAAGTAATTGCAGAAACATAGAAATGTATTATACGCTACTATGTGGGCCTGTGCTGTAATTCATTTTCAACAGTTGGAGCAAAGTATGAGCTTTTTATAGCGTATTACTCTGCCATTGTTGTTGCTTTTCATAAACAAGACAAATTGTCCTGCAACACACGGGCCTGTGTCCTACGACGCCACGGCAGTACAGACCCTGCACGGGGGGCTGCCCTTGGCTGCCCACCAAGCCGCTCTCTCGTTCCCCCTCCTCAGCAGGACAGGGGAGAAAATAAGATGAAAAACCCGTATGTCGAGATAAAGGCAATTTAATGGGGGTGGGAGGTGTGTGAAGCAACGGCTGCACGTGCAAGCAAACAAAAACGGAAAAAAAAAAGAAGATGGATTCTCTACTTCCCACCAGCAGTCAATGTCCAGCCACTGCTTTGGAAGACAATAATAACAAATGCCGCCACTCCCCTGCCCCTTTCCTTTCTCTTAGCTTTCATCGCTGAGCATGACGTTACACCATAGGAACATCTCTTTGGGCAGCTGCGGTCAGCTGCGTCCCCTCCCAACCTCTTGCCCACCCCAGCATACTGCGGGTGGGATGTTGCAGAGGCAGCCCTGATGCTGCGGGAGCAGCAGCAGCCACAACACTAGTGTGTTATCCATACCCTTCCAGCCACAAATATAAAGCACAGCATTATATGGGCTGCCATGAGGAAAGTTAACTTCACCCAATGTACCTTGATGAGTACTTTTAAAAAGGTTTTTTTAATAAAAAAAAAAAAAGCTTGTGCTTTCTGTCAGTAAAACCAAGCAATCTCCTTAAGCCGCAGTGCTTCTGAATATTTGCAAATATTTGAAGCTATTTTGTTAGTAGCTGATATCAGTGAGCAAAACTGTGAGGTTTTAAAATATTTATCCAAAAATTAAAAGCTTGGCTACATATTTAGCCCTCATTTAAGTAAATCGCCTCCCCTAAATTCAGCAGAAGACAATGTGGTGTTAAAATCTCAAGTAACTAACTCAAAATCTGATGACAGATCACAAGTTTCAATTCTGTAAGTAGAAAATTCTTTACTTAAAAGAAAGGCTTTTGGAACTCACAGAAGATTTATGTCACCCTTGGGCATGTCTCGCTTGGTCTCAAAATAAAAAGAAATTGTTAACACAATCTCCTGATCAAAGAGCATCACTAGGAAACAGAACATAAATTTTTTTGTGCGTGTTTGAAAAGGTAAAACATCAGCATCCTCTGGGAAAAAAGAAAAATAATGATAAGTAGAACTATGAAAAAAAGATTCAAAGATAAAGGAAGATTAAAATTCAGCTCTGCTCTTAGATATGTCAGCCTCCTGTGCAGACGTTCCACACTAAAAATGCCCAGACACTGTTCAGGTACAGACTGCTGAAATCTCTCTCAAGATGGCAGTTACAGTATCTGCCCTGTGTGCAGCAAACCCAAACCATATTCAAGTTTCAGTTGGAACAGGTACCTGAAGCAACAGGAGGAGAGACGACGAGAGAAACAGAGGAGGGGGATGGAAATAAAAGCACTCTGTGGAAGACTCCTGGGCAAGACCCAAAAGCTGCAGGTAGGACAAGAACTTGTAGAAAAAACTATGAGGCTTGGAACAGTGAGCAAAGAAATTTCTTACGTTTGCTTCCTTTGTGCTTTATTCAGGGGGGAAAAAAAAAACCGAACCAGACTTTGCATGGATAAAGAAACTAGACTATGACAAGAAATACCTGCTGCTTTCATCAGCTTATCCCATAACAGAAAAAACTCACAAGACCCCAAAGTCTGCCTGTCTACTCAACTCAAAAGAGGTGATGTTGTGTATAAGCCTAATACCTTTCAACATGTTCCAACACATCTCATAACTCCACAGTTGAGTCTAATTCACATGACGACATCTTAAAGAAAAACAAAAGTAACACGATATGCCAATTTATTTTATAAATGTCTGCATTTACAGACTAAAACATGTGGATTTGGTCTTAATTTAATCTACACGGTTTTATTTATGAGCTTCCTAAATCCATCCTAAATCACCCTACATCAAATAGATAATTCTAAATTAATTTTAATACATTTCCTCCCTCTTTGCTGAGATGTAGAGGCTACCAGAATATATAAATAAAAATACTTTTTACAGATTTCATGAGATACACAGAACATGGAGAGAATAACTTCAATCATTAATCAAAAATTACTTCCTTGCCACTAGCATTTACTTTTTTCTCCACAAGTTTATGATTCACAGAAAGCAGAAACAACAGATGAGTAAGGAAAACAGTCAGTTTTCATTTGTCTTTTCATAAACATTGCCTCTCAATGGAATCTGCCTGAAGCTCAAGGTTTAGCCTAGCATACAACACGTTCCTAATAAGAGGAATTGAGACACTGGTCTGATAGAAAGGGTCGCAGTAGCAACTTAGAAAGAGAACCCAGGGGATGCACTTGCACGAAGTATGTATTTGGCATATACCAAAATAAATCCAACTAAACATAAAGCTTGTTCACAGTTACGCCTCATTTCATATTTGAATACAGACCACATGTTTGAGGATTAAGCTGGTGAACCCAATCTGTCTCTTCCAGGAAGCAGTAATGGAACAATTGGGCTATAGAACTGTCAATTATTTCATATAGACCAGCTGTGCACGAAGCATGTTGTGCTCCAAAACACAGACCCTTACTACAACAAGAAGATCTGTAACAAGAGCCTTAACTCAGAACACACCCATGTGTAATTGAGCCAGTAGTCTTTCCACAGGAGAAAAAAACCTGCACACACTACTACCGCAAAGAGGACACCCACTACAGTTCAGTCCTCCCAGCCTGAGGTGGACTTCAAATATCCCTTTTTTCATTTAACCCTGCATTTACTGGGAGTGTCTTGTTTTATCATTTCATATAGGAAAGAAACTAAAAAAGGGAAATTGCACTAGTGATTTCTCTGTCTACTTTATTGCTGCCCAAATTATGTTTCACCAGACAGCAAGCAGATCTCTACCGAGAAAATAGCCTGGCAAATTCTAGAATTACAGGTTAAATAACAGACCTGAGCCAAATGAGCAGCACAGGATCCATACATCTCAGGCAACACTAAATTGAACTGAAGCTTATTTTTCCTTTTGATCTCACTCAGTAGATTAACCAGGCTTTTCCCATGATCAGTACCTAATACTTTGAAAAAAGACACACAGAAAAGCTGACAGTTGTTATAATTCATTTCCAATACTTATGCTTTTTTCCGACTCTTTTCAAGAGTTGATACTTGCACATGACTTCAGGGGTATATAGAAAAGATGGATAGTAAATCCTGACGGGGAAAAAGCCCTTATTGCTTCTTGTCTTGCCCTTCTAAGAAAGTAAACGTTAATGTCATGGGTTATGTTGATGACTTACATTGGTAAGTCACATTTAATCATATATGTTTCATAAAAAGCTTTCAGGCTATAACAGCTGAAGCAAGAGCCACAACCTTGTTTACATGGGTACCTCTTTTTCCTTCAGAAGACAAACTTATAGGTAAGGTAAATCAAGTTGTTAAATGAACCATAGAAAAAAGTCAGTGAAGTCTCAGAAGGAATCAGAATGAAGTGGAAGAAATAACTACCGATACAATGCAGACAATCACAACAGCCTTAAAGAAAACATGACTTACAGAGTTACTAAAAAAATGTCTCTTAAACAATCATCAGCCTCTTTATTTTTGGATGCACATTGATTTTCATTATTTGTAGAGTTTCCCTGGAAAAACTTGCCTTACATGACCATATTACAGGAGAACCTGTTCTCCATTACAGTTCCTTCAACCTTTACAAAAATCTACTGCAGTGGAGAATCCAATTTTGTCCTTCAAATCACCTGACTGACTTAACCAAGACAAACATGCATAAGGTTACATAATCTTATGCATAACATCACCTTATTCTGCATTATAACCTTATTACATAACAAACATGCAACAGTAAAATGGACACATTTTAGAAATGTCAGTCTAAACATACAGATGTACATGATTCTGTGTAAGAGTATCCTGCAGGAACAAGACAGAATTGTTGAAATTCTGTTGCAAGCTGACACCACAACATTTTTAGGTCTAAAGATCCGATGCCCATGAGTAAATATTTTCACTTACAAGCAGTACTGCTGCCTGTCAGACAGGTGCTTGTTTTTATTGTTACAATAAATGCTTTAGAAATACACTGATGACAGAAAAAGGCCATGATAAAAGCGCGTACCTCATGTTCCAAAATGATACTTCGTTTGCAGAATTTGTATTCATCTCCATATATTTCCAATCCTACAACAAAAGTTTGTGATTCAGGAATAGGGCCCCAAAAGAGACTTAGACTGTTTTAATGGAGTATCACTTCAAGTAATGAGGTAAGCATTTTACTTCTCTTATGAAACAATGACATGAATGGTTCAAATGCAATTCCACGCAGGTCAGAACTACGCCTTCTCTCAGTAATCAATACACAGTTAGGATTGTAGGCTGCAGACTTTGGCAGCTTCCCTGTGTCACACTGTGGCAAGCATGATCTGAAAACTCTGAACATAATTCAGTATTGAGACAGGAAAAGAGATTAGAAATGAAAATCTTGTTCAAAGTTGATACTTATGCCAGACCCACCAAGTTGCTTAGAGAAAGCTTTATATAGAGAGTTAAAGCTGCTTTGTTAGGCAGCTTTAGAAATATTTCGAGCTGTGGGAATTTCTCCCCGGTTCTCCCTTCTCCCCTCCCTTTTTTAAATACGAACTTTTATCAACCAGTATTCAACTCCAAACTTTAGAAAGCACACAGGGCCACTGGGTCATCTGCATTACAATGCCTGATTCATCATGTATTTGTATCGTAAATTACATTTCACTATAAGAAAAATAATTTCCTGCCAAAATGAAAATGCTCAATTCTGACGGTTAATTTATATGCCTGACCAACAGACCCCAGCCAAAAAGCCTCATTAACTTAATTTTATCTAATGCATACCCATACGGAAGCAGAGAGGACAATTACAGATTCATAATTTTATTATCTGGATCAGAAGGTTATTTTTGAATAGGCAAAGAATGGTCTTGCACGGCTATAAGCACATAAACTGTAAAGATACCGGACTACCAACCACATCTATATTGGTTACATTGGTTACATTCATATTTTATTAATCTTTTAGCTTTTTCCTTATGAAATCTAGAATACTTACCTTAGTAGTTTTAAGCTTCAAGTGATTTCGATTTTTCTCTTTGAAAATTTTGGTTTGGGAGAGAAATACTGTGTATTACCAGTTCTGTTTTGTATTGTTCCCTTCCAATGTAACAGCAGATTTCTGTGGCCCTGCACTGTTCTCTCCAAAGCAAAGTAATGTATGAATAAAACAAGTTACATTCATTATGTATCTGTGAATGTAAATAAATCAGTGCTGTCAAGTTCAGTAACTATGGAACTTTCAATAAAGCCCCTTTCCAAATGCAAATTATTTCTCAGCAAAAGAACTTACATAATTCTACAGTCTAATCATACTACAAAGTACCTGAATTTCAGAGACAATAATGTCTGCGTTTACTTGGCCTTTTTTTTTTTTTTTTCTTCCTCTGTGTCACCTCTTCCCCCATCCCTGCCCCTCAATGAGTCCTTGGCTTGAAACTTCCCTATGTAGTAAGACAGCCTACCCTGTTCCTGGGAAGAAAGGCCCAGTTTATAATCTCCTGGCTTTCAAAACTGCCACTGTCAAAGAAAAGACAAGGAAGACTCAAGCAACCAACCAAAACAGAGGTAGAAAAAATAGTGGGGGATTTTTAGAAAATTAAGGAGAGTCCAAAACTGAGCAGAGCACTAAGATTCTAGTCAGCAAAGACCGTAACCACTCAGCTGAGTGGTCAAGGTGCAGAAACATTTTACCCACCCATACTCTATCCATACTTGCATGTTTACAGGTATTGCTTTGAGTAGATATTTTTTCAGATCTCTACACTTGGAGCTTTGCAAACCTCTGAAAATGCGCACGTGGAAACTGCTCACAGAGAGCACTGACACCCATTAGCAGCATAATCAGAATGATGGAAAGCAGACATCACACTGGAGTTTAATTTCTAATAAACAGGCGGAAACATTACGGGGCTTACTTACAGAAATCTATTTCCTAAGGTGAGAAAGCTGTATTCTTGATTCATCATCTACTGGCATCTACTTTGCTGTTTTTGTTGGAGGAACTGTAATGAAGATCTATTTCCCCTGAAGAAGTCAATTAAGCCACTGCACAAGCCAGGATCTTGTACCTGCTCTTTGTTCGCAGAAACTCTCTTATTAGGTACAGATTATACTATCGGTAGATGCTGCCAATATTTTGAGGCATTTCTGAATGTGCGTTTTTCTACATATTACACTAGAAAAACCTTCTCATCCCTCAGGAAAACTACACATCAATTCAGGTGCTTGCCATCCTTCTTGTTTCAAAATAACACACAAGAGAAATGTACACATAGACAATTCCACTCCCATACACTTGTAAGTCAACTACTAAGTCTGGATGCAAATCCACAATGAACACAAAGCACAGAATTAGGGCAGAAAACCAGCATTTGCTCTTAACACCACTCCTAACAAAAAGTTATCACTTTCAAACTTTAAACTACTCCAGATGAATGCATCTGGAATTAACACACCTGTATTAATACATTAATGCAGAGTACATCATAAAGAACAGATCTTGAGTAACTGCTGGAACGAGGATAAATATAACTAGTTTTCTACTTTTTTGGTAGAATATTTTCCAGTTTCCAGAGGTTTTAACTTCAGTCTTAGATGCAAACAACAGAGCTTCAGAATACCAGCACTTCCACATAGCTTGATAGATTGCGTTCAAAGAAAATGACATTAACTGTCAACAAACCAAATACTATGAATGAATTTGAATTCCTTTTCTTCATTAAACTCTCCTAATCACACAATTACTGCTTGTTAGGACAAGTTCCCTATGCAGTGCTTCTGTCAACAACAAATAATCAGCTTCACCCACCCGAAAACTCAGATAAACTATTTGAAATAATAATGGGGAGCCTGCATAAGTCCACTCTTTGTCTTCATTCAAGGCATGTTCAAGCAAACAAAAAACATAAGAGCAGATTCAATGAGACTGAACAGCGCACTTATCTGCTCAGTTATCTAAGACACAGATATTTGGGGTTCATCTAGGGAGGTATACAAACCATTACAAGCTGAAAACATGATCCATTTTCATCTGACAACATTTCAAACTTGCCATAGAAACATTAGCGTTATTACATCCAGTTTAATTAGTAGGAAGAGACACGATCCTCTGGTCACGAGCCTGGGAGAGAGCCTAAATCTATCTCAGATACAACAGGAATCTCCCAGCACTACTAACGCATCAAAGTAATTTTCTTCCTTTGACCATCTACGGCAGCTTACAATATTTTCTAATAGGTAAGTCCTTGGACTTGGGATTCACATACAGTGAATGCTCAATTTTCTCACCTGGAGCCATGGGTCTTGCCTTAATCCACCCTTAATTTTCTCTGTAATTCCCAAAAGAGGAAACCCTGAAAAACGAGGAAGTATTTCTGTTCAATTTCTCTGCCAGTTTAGTGGAAGGAAATGAGATTTGGCCCCGCTGTCTTACCCAATATAAAACTGAAGAAGTCAGCTCAAATTAAATACTTGATGCATAGAGCAGAGTAATGCATTTTCAAGAAGTTATTCGTGCTTTTAACAGGATTACTGAACGAGGCACTTCAAGCTGTAACAATATTAAAATAACTATATGAATCCAGTAGGAAAAGAGTTTTCCTGGAAATCTCATGTAAGGACAAATTCCCTAGATTAAAGGATTTAAACAACAAACTGTCAAACAAACCTTCTAAGGGTAGGTACAAGATTAATTACTATTTTTAAATCCAGACAGAACTTTCCTGTACTGCCCAATGAAAGCCAATATAGCCATTCATTCTAACATTCATGCTAACAGCTCAGTCAAGCTATGCCACGTTAACAACTGCAATGCTTAATAGACCACGAATGAAGAGGTATCCTCCTCTACAGTAATGAGACATAAGACCGACATAGAATGCCCACTCACCAGATTCTTAAAATCTGGCTTTGGATTCTACACAGCTACAATCACAGATACAACAGTTGGAATATGTGAAATTGAGGACAAAATAAATTTACTGTAACAACTCCAAGTTTCTGTAGCAGAATAAACACACCCAGTAATTCTGATATTCTGCTGTCTGCACAACATAAGCAGAAGAAGGATTTAATGCGGGTAGAAAGACAGTAAATAAGAACCATATATCCACATACTCCTTTTTGTCTTCTGCTCTAAACACGCAGCACAAACACAAGAGGAAAACGCATTATTTTGCATACTGCCAAAAATATGACAAAGGCTATTTACCAATAATCAGTGTTTGAGACAACACACACAGCGTCAATGCTTAGAGCTTCTATAACTGAAGTTGCTCATCTCTCGCCAGGGCTTTAACATCGTCGTATCACCACCTGTACTGCATAACCCCCTGTTACGTTTTGTTCTAACTTTCATGCTACTCTATTCAAGTGAGAACATCATAAATACTTATCTTCCTAGTACTACTTATAAACCCACTGGTATTCCATACCTTTGTTGTGTAACTCGAACGATGCACACCTAAGTATGTAGGTGCAAAGATCTGAAAAATACCCAGTGTCTGCAGGTGCAAAACTGCATCTGCTGCAGCCAGGCTGTTTTTTTAATCTTAACACTGGGCTCAGTACTACCATGGATACAAGCAGAAATATAATTTGCTTTTGATTTTTGAAGAGCTCTAAGAAAGTTAGAAAAGCTCTAGGAAACTTAAATGTGTGCCTCGAACTTTTGTTAGAGCCTTTGAAGCTTACAGCAACATTTAACTGACTGATACATTACCATCCAGTTCAGTAATTCGGAGGTTAAAAAGGAGGGACCAGAGAGAGCAGAGAGGCTTCTGCAACTTCTTGTCAGTATTGAATTGTAAATAAAGGTTAAAGCCACTCAAAATTCTATTTTTTGTTCAGATTCCATAAAGTCTTCACAGCTATTAATTAGTATTATTCAAGGCCTACAGGGTCTCAAATTCCTTAGATGCCCTGGTGATTTTAAAGTGCTTTTAAATGTATGCTTCTATAACCACTGTTATGCTTCCTAAACAAGCAAATTAAAATTCCATAGACGAGGAAGGCAAGGATTGTTTCAGTTCATTAGAGTTTGATCCCCAGCTTCCACTTTCTGAAAATCCATTTTGTTAGATAAAACCAAGTTTATATCGCATGATATACTGCTACCCACTTTTTTCCAACTACTTGCCTCAATTTAGCTCTACAAGTTCCCTAAGAAGCTTGTCAAAAGCATGCACTTTTTGTTTTTAATCAAGATACTAGTCTAATGGATAGCACATTGAACATATAAATCTTCTACACTCCCTAACAAAACTAAAGCTGAATTGTAATTTATTTTTTTAAGGGAGAAATCACAGTAATTGCTAGAATTTCCACACGTAACTACTGATTCCCTAACAAAGAGCAGTTTAATTCTCCTATGTCAAATAAGCCTGAGTGTTAGGAACTGGTAGGAAATAAACAGGATAGATTAGAACTAATGTTAGGAGAATGTATTTTGGATGACCCATGAATAATCCAATGAAATGAGTACAGATGACAATCTAGCAAAATTTGGTAACACAGAGATGATCAATCTATGTTCTGCAAGAAAATACATACTTCCTCTGCATCGGCAGCAATATTTGCTAGCAACTAATAAAGATACCTGTCATTTTAAAGGTGTTTTCTTCAAGCTTGCTAGTTAAAGATGAACAGAACCAGAAACGAAACCCATGGGAAGATTTCTAAGTTACAGCTAACATCAAGCTAGGATCAGCTTAAACTGAAAGAGGAAAAAAAAAAAAAGGAAAAACATTTGTCTGGATAATCCCTTTGAAGATTTTCAATAGACAAATGTCATGTAGGTTTTGTTCATAGTGCAAGAGCACTGTAAACTCAGAATCATTACAATTGCCAACTGAATTTGCCCCAGCTACATCTGAGAAAGGGCTGATACCAACACATACCATTGTTAAATGCTTTATTAAATCCTTAGCTACCAAATACAATGTCTCAGTTGTGAAAAAGCCTTAAATTCTCCTGTGGCTAAAACTGCAAGTAGACATTTGCCCTGATCATGAACATTCTGGGTATATATTGTACTGCTTCTCTTGCTTGATGAAAAGGATGCTCATATATTCCTGGAAGAATGTGAGAAGGAAAGTGAAGCTAGCATCGCAGAAAAATCTCTTGTCTAAGCAGAGGCTCAACTAAGATTTTTGTCACATTAACAGGCTTTGTTCACCTACAAAATATCTATGATTTTTAAAAAAAGAAATTAAAAGCATTATCAGTTACTGTCTATACAAGACCTATCCCCCTATGTTCTTCAGAAACGTATATACAACTGCCAGTAATTTTTTGTCTGGTACTTTACTGTATAAACAGCCTGTTAGAAAAGTCACCATCACCAGCAATGCCCCCCCCCCCCC
>VZSC01012366.1:378561-412532 GCA_013398225.1 Steatornis caripensis | reverse complement strand
CCCCCCCCCAGCTAAAACCCTCTTTTGGCTTTGCCAGACTGTCTTTTTAAACAGGAAGCTGAAACATATAGGTCTTCTTTTCTAATTTTTTTTTTTAAATAAGGATGCTATCTTGGCTAAAACTTTTTTCTAAATACAACTTTCAAGTCTTCATCTGAAAACACTTCAAACAATGAGATTACGCTTCACCCAACTGCTCCACCCACATACCAGCAATACAATACTAAAAGAAAAGCAGAACTTTCCAGAAGTCATATTCATAAGTCTGTGAATCAATTATTTAATTTTCTTAATCATTTTTGCTTTAAAACAATGTGCATAGACAATACTTCATATAAACTGCAATGATCAAGTGTAAGAACAAACTTGTTTTATTCTATTTCTTGATGTACATTGTTGAGTTCTTCTGAAAAGAAGCGTTAAGTTCTTCTGAAAACCACTTTAGAGGGCAAGAGTGACTGGACTGGTGACATTAGAAAGGACGACAACGTATTAAGGCCATGAAGAGCTGCTAAGACAGTTTGATTACTCATCAAGACAAAACGGAGTGAAATTTGGACAAATAAGATTGTTACCACTTTCCCTTTTTACTGAAAGTGCTGCACCATGAGTTCAATTGCACTGATCTGTAGCCAAAAGGGGAAGAGGGGGCCCCATATTCCCCGTGCCCACCATCCCTTCCTGGTCTCACGTGTCCATCCCGTCCCTTGCACTGGTTTTGGCACTCCTTCAGCTATATGACAAACTGATTCAGCTTGCTAAGCTGGCAAAAAAGGATACCACCAAATGAGGAAAAAAAAAAGGGGAAGTGAGAGGAAGAGAGAGGGAGGAGGTTGGCTGAATTTTTTTGGTGGCACTAAGCCATGAGATCAGCTCTGATGAGTTATGTAGCTGCACCATGATTGTGAAGCCACGCAAGGCTGTTTGAGCTGACGTAACTGCACACCACTGTGGTTACAAAGAGGATCTGCTGCTCTTTCCCTCCTGGCCACACATTCCCCACTATTTCCCTTACTACAGCCCTGCTGTTAGTCTGAACCCTCAGCAAATCAATTCAGCTTGCTAACAAAGAAAAAAAAAAATTTTTTTTCTCTCCATTTCCCACCTGACCAGCAATCTAAATTGGCTCATTCAGGAGGAGACAAGCACCAGAAACCGCTCAAGAGAGGGTGCTGGGCTGTCCTGCTGGCAATCGGGTTTTTTGGGTGACAATCAGTTCTTAGACAAGCTCAGCAGCTCTTAAGGAACCTTACGCTGCAACCCTTGTACCAATCTAAGTTAAAAATTGCTTTGCTTCTGCCGCCTCCCTCCATTGTGCCAGCACAGGTGTTCCTCCATACCTTGATGAAGTAGTTCAGTATATTAAACAAACAGGAAAGCTTTTTTCTTTTCTTGTAAAGAGCTGAATTTGCTCATTAAGAAGTCAGTTAAACCCTTGTACCAACAAGGAAATGGGTGGGATCATGAAGAAAGGAGAAAGAGGGGGTAGGACTTATGTAAAGTAAAACGTCAAAGAACCACAGCTTAAACACAGAGTGAAGTGTATTTAAACACAGAAGCCAGTATTTTACTGAATTCAATCTGAAATAGGTATTTACTGCAAGACAAACTTTATGCTGAATGATGCCTCAGTAAAAAATAAAAACGTCATTGCCACTTTGTTTAGACTTACAAAGGACAGAAATGAACACACGCAACTTTGCTTTACAACTGTGTAAAAATAAAAGATAGTTTGTAAAGTTTTCTATTACTTCCAGAATCACCACTAACTAGAAATCTTCTACACGTTTGTCTTTCTTATTTTCACAATTTTTGTAGGTAACGCAACAGCACCTACAACACAATCATAAAGAATCTAATACAAAACGCCCTGGAGACATGACAATGCTATTTTCTCTGTACTATCCACAGAGGTAACAGCCACTGACTTTCTGATAACATTAAATGTTACCAGCTGTCTGTGAGCCATGACTTCTGAGAACGTGGCTTCCACAGTAAGGACAGTTCTCAGTAGTTCTCCACAAACACAGTACTACTGAATAACATGAAAAAATACTGTATATCAAAGCTGCATTTGGTTCAGCTGTAAACAGCAGTGGACTTACTGACAACATGGTTTTTACTTCCAATTTCCAACTACAGCTGTATACTGGTGTTCTAAGTAGTTGGGCTAATCTGGCAATTATATAACACTCCAGCCCAGATCAGACTGATCATATTTCACTTTTGATCCTACATACAAAATCAACCAAGTGAGCAAAGTGGAGGTCTTCACCCTAATCCCAATTTTGCTTTTGCTATAGATGTCATCATAGTCTTCATTTCTCCTGAAAACAAGGAGACAGGACTACCCTGCTTTGCAGAAACTAGAAATTTGGAAATGCAACAATCATGAATGCTGGTTGAAAGATGTCACAAAAAACAACTGCAGGAATGTAGCCTGTTGTGCAGACCAGGGAAGGCAATGAAAGAACAGACTACTCCCCCCTCGGACACCACCAGCAGAGTGGTATGGGAGTCCTTAAAGGATGAAAGATCTAATCTGTTCCTAATTCAGACACTTTTCCTTCAAAGTGGAGGTCTTTCACAGAGGCCTGCACTTATTTCCATGGAAAGCCTGAAACTCAGCAGAGTCTCTGGGCTGGCAACCAAATGGGATGCATATTCAGCTGCAAAGACTCCTTTACCAGACTCCCCCGGAGTAAATCCATGACAGATGTCTTTGAAGCTAACAAGGTTGGAATTAGGTTAGCCAGTGCTTGTCCCATGGCTAGGCTGGCTCTAGTTTCTTGCTCGAACAAGCGATGAATCTTGAAGCTGAGACTCATTCAAAATTCAAGAGCAATTGCAGTACGACTTCTCTCTTGGCCATTTTCCAGACAGCACAAGCAGCAAGAATGCAAATCTGAATGTAGACTACAAAAGGCATCAAAATAGACAAGGGAAAATACTACATGGATGGAAAAATGAAACAGCAGGTTTTTCTGACTCAGAGGTGGGCGAGATATTCTTCAATGGCAACAAACTCAGACTTAAATGAAAGTCACCACGCAGTTACAGCTCACCTCCACAGATACTGCGAAAGAAAAGCTTTCCAGTCCCTTAGGACAGGTGACGGACATACTCAGTGTGAAAGCGCACACCAGGATTCTCTACCAAAGGACCTTTCTGTCAGACTGCTGGCTTACCTGCCAAAATAAACTAATTACTAAAACAGTCCTTTAAAGGAGCTCGGTTCCAACTTAAGAAGAATTAATAAAAAACCCACCCATTTTCACGCTCTGGTTTCAGCTATATTCAGAATCATATTTGAAAGTAGTTTTGATTTTAGAGACTACATTGCATTGTAGCCTAAGGTTCACAGAGAAGATGGATGTGTTCATACTACACTTAGGTGACAATAAGAAAGTCCGCAGAAATTCAAGATACTAGACACAGAATGAAGCAAAATTTTGAAAGACAGAGTCATGATGTTTCGTCTATAAACTTTTGCTTAACGTTATGTTGCAGAGGTGACTTGCACACTGTTAATAATTCCAGGGCTTCAAGCATCATCCAACCTATTCTTACACCTTTGCAAATGACTACATCATATTGCATTACGTAAGACTGCTAGTCCCATTAGGTGACCCCACATTCAGGCAAATAATTCAAACATTTCAGCCCAAACAAAGAGTGGCACATATAAACCTTTATATGGTCTTCACAGGTGAAGATGTACCTGTTGCATTCCCCAAAAACCATTAAATCATGGCATGGTACCATGACAGCCTTTTATTTGTCCTTGGAAACCAACAAGCCAGACTTGACAATACTGATCTTTCATGACTCAAGTCCTTGAAACAGCCACAAAAGAAAAGGCTATCAAGAACCTAAGAAACTGTTAATTATTAGACAGAAATATGCATCCACATAGAACCTAAATTTACTAGTGGGTAGAAAACAGTCCAAATATCTCTTGACTGGCTGTAACTCAAGTAATTATTAGAAAAATATACTTGAAAAATTAGCAGCTGAATAGAAGAAGGATGAAAACAATTCAAGGCTGAGATGAGAATAATAATGGGTTTTAAATGAAAACAATGCATTTTTTAAGAAAAGTTAATGCCAGACATAGGGGTTTTGACAACAAGCTGAAAACATTTTCTGGGTTTTTTCCCAATTACACAAACAAGGACTTTACTCGAGTACCACATGCATTGTTCTTTTTTTCTTGGAGCCTAAAGTAGTGAAATAACAGCTACTTTATCATGTAAGAAATAAAACCAGTTAAATTCGGTCACCACTGTTAAGAAAGCCATACAGTCATTAGCTTTTTTTTTCCTGAGTCACTTAACCATTTTTCAACTGCCAGTATTCATTTTCTGTTGGACAGTAAAGAATAGACGATCTTCAAACAAAATTCTTGTGCACTCTTCGTGATTCACTGTATACTATATGGTAACTGGTTTGATGTCAATACCAGAAAGAAATTCTTCATCTGTTTCATAATAAATACTATGGCAAAAAGGTGGCTAACATTTACTACTGGTAATCATGTTCATATACGGGGGTTTTTTTTTTTTTTAGATGCTAGTAGAATAAGGCCAACCATTTATTTTACCAGAAAAAACAACCCTAAAAAAGAACCACTTCCCTCTGGTGTTAAATTCACCACAACTTTAGGTTTGTTTTAAGTTTATGCAGCTGAGAGAATTAAGAATAAAGATTACTATACAAAAAATGCTGACACAAGTACTAAACTATAGAGCAGCTGATCTGATGTGCGTGCATAATAACGAACCCCCTGATGTAGTTTTCAACTTGGAAAACCCTATGTGTCTTCTATTTGAGATTCCTTTCAACAGTTAACAACTAAAAGGCCTTATTCATGAGGTAAATTTATCTTGGGAAATGCCCTGAAAGCACAGACTGTACTCTTCCTACGTACAGTAGCTTACTATTTTCTGAAGATTTATCACATACATTTCTCAGTAAGAGATTACATTTAATTATTTCCAAAAGTGACTATATTATACAGCACTTTCACTAAGAGGTAAAGGAATTTTTTGTGCTCCTTTTCTTCTGAACAGCCTTACCTGGCTATACCAATCTTGTAATTAAGGTATTTAGGCTCGATCATTTTATCCTTGGTTTTTATTGTCTTGTGTTTATTTATTGTTACAACAGCAGCTGAAGGAAGCATTTGGAAAGATCTCACAAGGAAAAATTCTTGTTGGCTTTTCCCACTACAAGTGTCCAGCCAGCTCCTGTATAATCACACAATAGCTAGTGAATTATAGAGCGTGGTTTTTAATTTATTGCAAGATTTTTTTTTTTTTCTGGCAACACAGATCTCCAATCTGAGAAGCACATCCAAAGTCTAGACAGCACTGGATTCTGGTGTCAGTTCATTCTTTACTTTGGCCATGATGTGAAATATAAATCAACCATACAATTGAATGTAGTTGATGTTTGCTAACATTTCTTTGACACAGAAATGCAGGGATCTGACATGAGAAAGCCAAAGAACAAGAATATAAAGATACATGGTTAATATTTACATAACTATTAAATTGTAAGCACTATTCTTCTCTTGTGTTGCTGAAGGGTAGGATTCCATCTCCTGAGAGTGTCATCCCCCACTCAACTGAACTGAAGAAACTGAAGAAAAAAGTAAGATGTTACATTTTAACAAATCAGTCATTTAGGTTGTATTTTAAATTATGATCTATATAAAAATTTAGCTCTAGATGACAAACAACTTGATCAAATACTTGTAAATAAGGATACAAATTTCCTTTAGGTTTAAACCCTTTTCTGCCAAAATGTCCTATTCCAGGCTACTTTCTAAAAGGACAAAAATGCAAGTAAGCTTTACTCAAAGTAGTTGAGAGATCTCTCAAGTTTTATTTATACATGTAATAAGAAACTTGGATCTCTCTCAGCACAGGAAAGCCTGTTTACTTTCTGACCCACAGAATTCAAGGAAACCAACTCAGAGATTTAAAGAAACAAAACCACACACACAGGGAACGATGGTTTTGAAGCCAAGTACATAGGTATGATAACACAGCTATGCTGTATGAGCTCTGACTGACGTTATGAAACTGTTGGTTCATATCTGCTTTGATATACCTGAAATCTATGCATCCTTTTGCATCAGTATTTTACCAGTGACACGCTACACGAAACAGATCCACCATTTTTACTGCACTCCCTTGACTCTCTTAAAGATTCTCAAGGCAAAAGGATAGCAACAACAAAAGAAGCATTTGAAAGGGCTGTACCACCACCAAATACATGAGATGAGGGATGAACAAGACTGCAAACATGGACAAGAGTGAAGGTTTTGAAAGCAGAATTATGTTCAATTGAAAGATCAACTGAAAAATAAGTGAACTGACGATAACAGAAGAAGAAGAAGCCATGTATTCAGAAATAAAGACTTGTAAAAAAGGGCGCAGGACAGTATCTGACAGTACGAGGATTGTTATCTATACCCAGAAAGACGAGGCTGCAGTCTATACAAACAAAAAAGGAGCTGAGGAGCATTTAGGTTTTGTGCACTAGAAGCAATGCGTAACAGCCCGGACAGAGAACCAAACCGATTTCAATCCTGTAAATGCTCCTTAATGCATGCAAGTAGATACTGTATTCCTAAACAGTACCCTGTAACAATGGTTAAGGACATTTCTGTGTTAGCTCTTGTAGATGAAATTACTTTTAATATAAACAAACATTAGGACATATAGACAAAGCATGAACAAGCAGGGGACACACTTGTGCCACACACATGTTACTAACATTCAGCCAGTTAGGTAACAGTCACAGGAACCCAGTGCTCGGTCAGTGCAGACATCAGCAATGCCAATAACCTTGATCAGTTTAAACTTTAAAGAAGCTCAGCCTACTTCCACAGATTTGACTTCTTGGTCTGCTTTTTGTATAGATTTCCAAAGCATCTCTGGGTTTCAATTTCCATATTGCTCAGCTCAGTTCACTCCAGCTGACACTGCTGATCCGCTGAGCTCGGACCGCTCTGTTTCTGAACCTGGAAGCTCACAGTCCATCTCTTTTTCCCTTGTCCTTCACTGGAAAGCACTGCAGGTAAACCTTTGCCTTCTTCAGTTTTAAGCCTGTTTAATGATATCTTCATGGGGCGAAGAGTCTACATGAAATACAACCATCTTCTCTAATATGTTTTGCCACTATATATACTAAGTATGGTGGCTGCATGGATTTTAATTTGTGATCTTTTCTGAACACAGAATACATACATAAATCCTACAGGGTTGGGGGTTCAGTGGTTTGGTTGTTTGGGGTTTTTTGCATTTTTGCACAAATTCCCAACATCAACTTTTGCACATTTTAACATCACTCAGGTGGTCTAGGCTTTTTTGTTGGGTTGGGTTGGGTTTTTTTAATTAAACAGCTTTTGTGGCAGGAACAGTCTCAGTTTCAAGTTCTTTGACATGTTTCCATTCTGCTGTAATTCAGTAATACCTGGTAGAGGTCTGAGTTTAGTTTTCTTCTAAGCAGCATTCAGCCTCTTCTGCTATCATAGTTCACATGACTATTATATGACAGACTCTCTTAAGTAGCAGGCATAAAATTGTACCATTTTGGCAACACTTCAATTCATCACAATCAAACAGTGATATGTTGTCATTTTTAGAAGCTGTAAACCATAAAAATGAAATACTGCTTTTACACACAAGATTTTATACCTTTTACAATACTTTAACTTTTCTAGATAAAAAACCAGAATCCATTTATCATTTTTCATTTGATGGCCATATCAAAGTGTTTGAGAGTAATATAAATGATCTGTGGCACCTTTCCTAGCACAGAGTGAGGTTTCCTTCAGGCACACTTGCATGGCTGAATTTTACTTTTTGTGATGAGGTATAACTTCCTCTTGGTAAAACCAGTTCTTACTACATCCTCCAAATATTTATGTTGATTGAGATTATCAACTCATTGGAAATATAGTTTTTCTTTTACAATACCTGCACTTTTATATTCTTGAGGGTGGTGTTCTACAACAAAATCTCCCCCACCAACTGGCACTTAGTTCATAGTAGCTATTTTCTCATCACGTCTTGCAATCTGATTCGATTATGTCTGAAAAATTTTATGGGCTTTTAATATATTCAAGTTCATGTCTTCCACTCACATTTTCCCTCGGTTTTAAGTCTCTTTTCTGCATTAAAATTTATTTAAATTACAATTTCTGTGATTTCAAAAATTACGCATCTGAAGAGGAATACACGTTGACAAACTGTTCACACGTTACTCCCTCCTCTTAATGTCTTCTATGAGAAAATTAAATAGAACTAAAATCAAAAACCAGAAACGGAGGACAGAATTTGCTGGGCATCACAGGGGGAAAGAACAGACTGAGAACACCACAGGTCTCTCAGGATACTGTGACAACTGCTCTCAGCAAAAAAATATGCTTCAATAAAAAGCCTTGAAATGACACATTTCAAATCAAACTTCAAAGACGCAGACACAACATGCAGTACAAACTGGAACTCACCCATAATTCCCACCATGAAGAGGCTGAAAAATATAAACGTAATCTCATTTTGCCATTATTGCTTAAAGATAGTAGACATGACAGAAAAGGCCAGTGACAAAGAGAGAGGCACATTTGCCTGTGGTTACCTCATCCTGCACACTGCCTCTTGCTTAATTCCTCTGGAAATACACATTGTGTTGTTTTATAAACATCATTTTCATTTCCTTTTCAGGGAGTTGTCTATCAACAGTCATTATTATAGTGCCCTGACTATGTCAACTCCACATAAAAGTTTCAGCCTTCTATCCAAACATCCCTCAGCTTTCTCAAAGGCTTATAAGGAAACAGAAGGAAGCACAATATAAAAGCACTGGAGCATATGTCTATACACCTCCACCATCAAAACAGAAAAATCACTGACCCAGAAACACCGTGAACTGTGTACATTTCTGTAAAGGCCACGAGCAATCAACAAAATGTATCTTGGCTCCATACAAATCATCATAATTTTTCTCTTTTTTCTTTTTTCCCCCCCTTAAACAAGCGAAATTGTAACTTCTCGTGGCATGCAATGATGCTGCGGTAAGAAGGTTAGAAGTAAAATCGGGGTGCCTCAGAGCCTGTAGAAATACAGCCACTGACTTAAATGAAACTAGATCTCTAACCTGCGAGAGAAAAGGACTGGCTTAAAAACGTTTCTTGATGAAAAGCCTTCTAAAAACTCTGCTAAGTGTGGCATCCAACTGAGTGAAGTGGAACAGGTCTTTTTCTCCAAAACATAGCATGGTGTGTTTTAGGTGGAAAAGAACAGTGGGGTGGAATTCTGTTGCAGCAGTGAGTGATGAAACTACTTGGCTTTTCTAGAAAAATTAGGTACTTTTTTTTATGTTGTCTGCTGTATGTTGAATTTGTTGGACTCTTCCTTATGAAGCACGTGCTTGTTTGCAGCACAACCTCAAGAACTCTTTGTTTTTCTCCATCTCGTTAGAAAACACTAGATTTTTTGGTAGGTTTTAAAGACAGCATCCCATTAAATAAGTCAAAAAGTGATGCTTTGATTATTTTACAACGCAGCACCAGGGAAATAAGCACTTTTAGTCGCTGTCATATTGTGACCACCTTGAATTGTCAAACATCGTCTCTAAAATTCTCTCAAACAACTGACAGAATCGTTATATCTATATAGCATTGCGCATTTTCTTTGATTTTGATGTACAAAAAGAACTGCTTTATACCCAATCCTGCAGTGGGCCTAAAAGATGCAAAAAAGCAAGCACATCTCTCTTTAAATACTTATCTTAAAGATGATACTGTTTAAATTAAGAATAAATTAGCAAGTAATAAGATAGCACTTCCGAGAATGTCTAACATACAAAATACAACCATATTGCTACAACCGCCTACTGGCTTCTAAGCTGCGTAATAATCTTACGCGTCTTGTGTCAATACACTAGCTACTAAAATGCATGCTTTAGAACACCAACAAAAAAACCCACTCTTCCATGATAGTAATCAAAGACTGATTCTGCAATAAGAAGAGACAACACTAATGTGTAACTTAAAGGAAGAAAAGTCTAAAGAAGCGGAACACACTGAATAACCTTATCTTAACATGCTTGCATTCATAAAAAATATCACCAAAACTCACAAAGCTTTGGTTCAGATTAAAAAAGAAAAAAAAATCCTTTGTTCAACGTCAATAATAACTGAATAACAGCGTTGCATATACAGAATTCCAAGTTTCCAACTCATACACAAACTGCCATAGTGACAGTCAGTCAGTGAGTCTTTCATACACCACTCCCTTTGATCCAAAAATGTAAGCAGCTCATGCCCAAACACACTGAATCTTCATGCCTCAACTCACAAAGGACAGCATAGACATTCTAGCATCAGTCTTGTTAAGCAAGAGCAGGAAGACAATCCAGAACAGTCACACAGTTTGTTATTTTGTTCCAAAAATAATTGGCATTTTTGATCAATGATTTTTTACTGTTACAACCGATTTCTGAGTGCTAATACAGCTCTTTTGATCATTCACCAAATTCACCCTAAGCCATGAAAAACAAATCCCCAAGAGACTGGAAAAGCTTTTGCAATTTCAGTTTCCAAGCTAGACAAACCAGTATTGTTGATTTTGCCTTCTCCTCCCAGGCTTTTGCATACAAATTACTTTTCTTGAACTCCCTTCTCTCATTTCAGATTCTTTCCTCCCATATCTCTCAAGACAACTATCAAAACTACGGTCCTCAGTAAGCTTCCCAATCTTCTCCTGTCTACCAATTCTGTGGAAAAAAAAAAAAAAGAAGAACACAAAACCCACATGCACAGCATTTCTTATCCCATTCCTGGCATCTAGCAGTCTCGCTGTCTGGTGGACATACCAAACCATTCTATTAAATTGTGATATGCTCTGAGGGTTTCACAGCAAGCATCTAAGAATGCGCTGTGTGTCTGTGGAGAGCGCTTGTGCCTTAGATTTGAAACAACACGCTGAGTTCAGCAAAAAGATTGCTGGACCTTGCAACTGCATAAAAAAGCTGTCAGGGTGAGAGAGGGAAAGCCATTCATGTTTGATGAGAAAGGTAGAAGTATTTAGATTTAAAACTATTCTTTTCTGATTGAAAACAATCAATGCTAAGGAAAAAGAGGCATTTTGTTGTCTGACTGTATTCCAAATTATGCCTTCATTGATGGTGCAGAGAATCGTGGCAGGGAGGGTGGGTAATAGAGAGGAAAAGCGGATAAACCCAGCAGATACAATGAAATGAGCTGCTAGAGCAGGAAAAACAACAGACAAAATGGACTGCAAATGTTAATGAAAGAGGCAGGAGCAGAGGCCTGCATGTCAAGAAAATGAGGGGACTAAACAATAGCAGGATATCTCTGGGTATCGAAGGAGTAAAAGTCCAACGGCATTACACGTGCAAAAGCAGAGCATATTACTCCAGTTGTTTATATTGGTAGGTGTGAAGGTCAGCTACTTATGGGCACTTAATGTCAAGTGACATTAACAAGGACAAAACAAGATCCTACTTTAAAACTGACACTTTGTTTTTACTGACTTCTAATGAGATATAATCTGAAGGGCTTTAAGAGGGACTGGCAGCCAAAAGAATTACTTATTCCTCTAAGGATAACTAGCTAAACAAATGCAATTAGGAGTGGAGCGCAAGGGTTAAAACAGTCCATTTTGTGCTACAACAAACAAACAAAATCTTTCTTCAATTCAGGCTTAATTGTTCTCACTTCTTACATACCAGAATACAGATGATTCACAGCTGTTTGGCGTCTGTTGCACTTCTACCTAGTGAATGCATTCTCTTTGTCATTAGGTATCTCCAAACACATGAACCGGAGTACTCACATCCCGTTCACGGGACCATGAGCATCGTGTGCATTACCGAATGTTCCTTATACATTTATGATGGTGAAATCAAGAACTAGAGACCTACAGGCATGGGAATACGAAAGCAGCATCTGCTTCCCTATGCCTAAGAAAATACATTTTCACTTAGTACGGCTATTTAATTTGTGAAGAATCTAAAAGCATCACCCTTCAAAGGCAAGCTTTTATTACATACATTGTTAGCAAATAAAAAAAACTTTTTGCAGTTAGAAACACAGAAAAGTGTCAGTTCTTTTGATTTATGATCAGAGAAGTCTCATGTTTACTGGATGATTCAGAAAACGTAGCTGTTACTTAGCTGCAGTATTTTGCAAATGCAAAAAAAGCAAAACTTTCAGTTGTTTTGTTTTGAAATGCAGAAGCTTTTGACCATATGAAACCAATTCTACGTATGCCATTGATTCAAAACTACAAAAAAAAGTTTATGTATTACTTTTTGCATCAAATTATTACGTAGTATCATATGGATGAAATACCTCAGTTGAAACAGCTGTGCAAAGTACTCAAATTGGCTTGCTTTCTTCCTCTTTGATAAACCTCTAGCCTGCTTGGAAATTCCTATTTTTTCCAGACCTCAGTTTGATAGGCTTATTTGGCAGTGTGTCATCTTTCACAGGCACATACTCTCTCATTTTCTAGCAGCTGTGGACATACAAATGTCCATAAAAATCTACTTAAAAGATCAGATTCAGAAACTTCAAACCTGCTAAAGTAGGAAAGAATGACAGCAGAGCACAAGTAGCAGTTCTTGAGATAATTACAACAGTAAGACCTAAAAGTGACATTTACCTGTTTTTCTTTTTGAAAAGTACAAAAAAAAAGCAGCATCAAGTTTTCCTGATAATACAAGCACAGCTATCAAAACCGCATTTGAAATGAATACGTGCTGGCCCTGTAACAGTGCCCAAAAACATTAAGAACAAACATTTTCCCTAAATGCTATAATTTAAAATGAATGAACAGAACAGCAACAACTGCAAAGTTCTGACCAAAAGACACGCAAACTTGAAACAAGCTGATGTTTCTGTAAAAACACTGTAAGATGGCACATGATTTGCGTACACAGGCTATATCTGGACACATACATAACCCAGAGCTTTGTAAATTCTTTGTAAATTCCTGACAATCAGAAGCCCTGAAATAACAGTAAATATTTAACACCATTTAATGCCAGTAGAAATACACATTCGCCTAACATAGCGTGTTCAGACAATCCCACAGTCTATTCATGATTATGGCTAAGGCCACAACATCCTCGCTTTTAGCAGAAGCGGAAGAAATTTTTCAAGTATTATTAGAATGATTCCCCCATCCTCCCTCCCCCTGCAAAGCTCTGCACTAAGATTAATGAAGTAGTTCATGCCTTTCAGAGCTACAGGAAGCTGAATAATGACTAAATGTTCCTCGGTTATGTTTTCAGACTTGTCTGTACAACTGTCTTAAAATTCAAGATTCTGATAAAATTACGCTGCTCTGTCTCTCAAGGAACTACTGACCTGTAGCACATTCTTGTTAATACTTTTATTTTCTCAGCTGATGATTATTATAGTTTACTGGAGGACCAGTGGCATAGTTCCTTGGGTAAAGCATCTCAAATTCAGACAGGTGTAACGCAAATACATTTTAGAACACAATTATGGAAACTGTTCCCAAGTAAGGGTCTGTTTTTGCAGAAGGTAGATGAGCTACTTCTCCTTGCCAGTTGCTCACACATAATGCATAGTCAGTGAAGCAGATGTTTACGCATACTCAATGTACAAACAAAATCTTTTTGCTTTAAAAAGAGGTTTGACAGAAGTTATAAATGGCTATGTAGAAGCCAAAACCTGTTCATTATAAATATAAACAGACAGTAAAAATGCTACTAAGAAACATTTTTGGTTTGCTGATGTCAGTGACAGGTAACACTTCTACAGCACCAAAGCGACCAGGTAAAAATTAACCAAATATATCAAATACCAAACAGAAATTCAAACAACCTTCAGAACACATGAAGCAGTAGCAGAAATATGTAATGGTTTTAGAAAGAAGTTTCTTTCCTTGTAAAATTTATTATTTGTGTTTACAGAGCTCTCTGGAAAAAGACGAAAACTGAGAAAAGACTGCACCTCAGGCTATTCATCAAAAGTCACATAAAAAATAACTAAAAGTCCCAGTGGCACAAAGATGGAACATCAGTCTGCCTTCCCACAAAACAAGACAACTATTTAGCTTGTAATTTTACTTGTAACTTTGGAAAGCTTCTGCCTTCACCAGCAAATATACATCCAGTTGATATTAAAAATACAAACAATGCTCCCCCCAATAAAGAATATTAGCTCCGCCACAAAAATGAGAAGCACCCTCTGCCCCAAAAAACAAATTCTCTTTCTATTCCTACAAACTTTAAACCTCATCAGGTAAATCAATAACCCGCAGTCCCAGCACCTTAACAGTCCTTTCGTTGAAGTTCTCACCACTGTATATTAATACATTTATTTTCAGAATCTTTATTTTAACACTTCCGGGCTGGCACAAATGAAGGTAAGTAACTATTAAGCATTTGCCATCATTCAAGGTTTTTAATACTTGTAAATGCACTATCTATATTGCAGAATATATGTACCAACACTGTCAATTTACCCATTGCTACAGATCGAGATGTCTGGGGGGAAAAAAAAAAAATGGCATTCAGTTTACTATTCTAAGATTCCAAATCACAATTATATAATTCAAAGAAAGCTGGCTCCATCTAAATGGGGACACTCAAATATGTGTGTTAAGTGCAAGTCAAAAAATTTCTACCAATTAAAAAAATTCGGTAGCCTGTATTAAAAAACCTCGGTCCCTACTTTTAAGCTCTCCAATGGTTTGCTTCACAGTCTCAGCAGAAAACCAAAACCCAATCCCCTCCACCTTCCCCTTGTTAATATTCCCACCCCCCACGTTATTGTTGCTCACCAATATAATGTCCTGTATGGCATATCTTAGAAATTCATCTAGAGAAAGTAGATGATACTGTAATCTCCTAATTCATGCTATACTAAAAAAAAAGTAACAGCTACCTTTTTCAACATGTTTGTAGCTAAGTACTGCCTTAATTTTCACATCCACCAAACATTTGCCCTTCTTTGAATCAGGTATTACATTATACAATTTGTCCGCACATTTGGCTATCTATATATTATCACTCTGAAACAATGGACAGTTTTCAGTTAATCTGCAGGTAAATACCTCAGCATGACACATTCTAAATATGTGGCCTGGCACAGATATCTTTACACAGCAGAGCTGCAGGAAACTGTCATTACTAATACATAACTGCCCTGCCTTTACATGGCTGAGAACGTTAGTCCCCCAGCCGGTGCCAACGGGCGAAGTTCTCCTTCACTGGTACGTGACCCAGCTGCAGCCACGTGCCCGTACAGCACTTCCATTCCCACAGCAGATGCATTCGCCTCTTTCATACTACAAATCTGCATGTATTAGCATTGCTTATGTTTTATTCCTAACAAATCAGCACAAGCCCTGTCACAGCAACAGCAGTTTGTCATTAAGACTGAAGCTATGCTATCATTTTCACTAAAGAGAAAGTCGAATTGCATTCTACATCTAGCTGCTTGCACCTGGTATCCTACTAGACTTTGGACTTCACCTATCCTTAATAGAGAACTCGAAACTAAAGTATTAGAGAAAACATGCTTGCTACTGAGGCATGTAATTTCTTCCTTCCTCTTTATTCTAAAATTATTCACATTACCTACTCAATGAAAAAAAAGCCCAATCAACTTAAGATTTGAGTCACCCACAGAACATGGTAATTCGTGTCACGGTGACTCTTTTCTCACTAAACAGTGAAATGTGTGCTGTTCTCAGTCAGATAGAAAATACTTTCTTGTTCTTGAGTAACAAAATATGTATTTACTACAGATACTGCTTCAGCCATTTAAGAAATATTTTTATGCTTTGCTTTTGTCAATGCTCTGTGTTCAGCAGCATCCTCTATTGTACAAAACAGCAAGATGATAGACCCAATCACTAGAACATGACATTAACATGCTTACATTCCATGACCACAGCTTTACTATAAAAGCCACGAAAGAGTGAATTTAAAATATGGCAGAACACCAGAAAATTTTTTCTGTTTCCAATTCTAGAAACTGTCTTTCTGATCCTGAATAGCAACCAGACCCACAAAGTTTCTTCTCCTTCCACTAAGCTACGTTTTTCTTCTTTCTCCTCTTCCCATGGTCTCCAAAAGGGCAAGAGACGCTTCCTCCATCACTACCTATGCCTGTTAAGCTTGAAGATCAAAATTATTCATTTGCAAAAGAAAATTTTATTAATTTTCCGACACTAATACATGCTTATTTATACAGCTCTACCAACAAAGAGGAAAATGGGAATTCACTGGACACGACATCAGCATCATCATTACTTCAACAACACAGTTCTGTATGCGATAAAATGAGCTATAGTTAAAAGTCTTTTAACTAGTGGGAAATGTCTATTTATACTAGCGTGGCACCAGCGCTGTCAACAGAGGAGATGCTCCAGGTCACCTGCAACCATGAGAATTTTAAAGAAAACTGCTCTGAAGGCAAAAGGATAACAACTAACCGTTTTTAGTTTGTAGGAAGTAGCTACCATTTCAGTTCTTGAATAAAAATAGATTAACATTTTAGGGGGATTGTGCTTTAAATATGGTTCAAGCTAAAACAAAATGTGAAATGACACACGGGCGATTACTGGAGTAAATGAAAGGGTCAGCTGTTCTACACTTTCTAGAAGGAAGAGGCCAACATCTAGCAAAGAAACACAAAATCCATAAAAAGTTTTTAACCCACAATTTTGTATCAACAGACACAGATCTTACAAAACAGAATACTGAGCCTTCTAGTCCACTATTCTTTCAGCTGAGAGACAGAACCAAGGCCTCACAAAAGTGACTTTGTATAATTTAACTGGGCTATAGCCCACAAAAACTGCTATCGCTGACGCCCAGCGTGCTGACAGGAAATAGTTGCTGCCTTGAGCCTTGATCTACCCACGTGAAATGGAGCTTGCTGGCTGACCACAGACCAGCCTCTGTTCTCTTTGTAATTGTCAACATCTGCTCTGCAGATCTATGAATAATTTTATGACACACACACACAAAAAAAAGCGCCTCTCCTACTGACTCCAAAGGTTGTCGGTCTTGTTTTTTCTTCTGAAACGTGTAATCTGACACTGTAATTAAGAGAGAGCCTGTTTTGCTCATAGGTTAAGATTTACATTTTTCTGAAAGATGTCATTAAAACGTAATTCAGGGTAGGTAGGAAAAGCTAATGTCGCTGACCATTACCTTCTAAAATCTGGTGGCCAAATAAATGTTGGCCGTTGAGATACTACGTAATTTTCAAATAGTGTAGGTAAATGGAGCAACAGTCCACTGCTGTGGGCTCTGTAGTAGCTACCGCCATGAGAGGTAGCTGCGATTCCTCCGATTGCTTGACTCATGCCAAGTACAACCAACCTCAACTGAAACATCTTACTCCTGAAGAAGTGAGGATGCAGATAGACCAATGGACACATTCAACATGACTTGAGTTTCAGTTAAATGAAGAAACACATTTGAGGGCAGAACAGCAGCACTATCACTTGAAAACTCAACTTTCCTGCTCTTTCAGGCAAGCCATCAGGGGAGCTAAGAATGTCAAGCATTGGAATCTAACAGTTTCTAATTTATTTTCATTTCACACTCATAGATTTATATATTTATCTATTTTTACAGAAGTGTGCCAGTATGAAAGATATGGATAAAACTCTGGGACGCTACAATTTTAGGTTGTCACCATGCCTGGCTAAAAATGAAAAGAAGAAAACCAGAGATGCATTGTCATTGGCCTGTCTGCAGTGCTCATTAGCGATGCTACTCTTAATGATCGGTTAAAGCGTAATAGCGGAAACAGAAACAATCAAAGAACAAATCACAAGGGGAGTGAGTACTTGTCAGCAAAATTCTCAGTTTTCCAGGACTGGAACATAATGTGACCAGGCTTTCTTGACTGACTCCTGAGTATAGCACAGGTAGACTGTTGGCTGCATATGGGACGAAACTGGAAAACAAGAAATCCTTTCTCCTTTAGGTTAAATACACAGAAAGAAAAGAACAACAATAAGCATAAAACTAGACATGGTCCTTTTAGTGTCTTGCTGAAGCATATACTATATTCAGGTCCACTGCAATGACTTCTTCATCTCTCTTTCTTGCTTCTATTATAATAAAGCTGAGAATTTCCCTGCAATTTCCCAGACGTAAACACTGTGACAGTAAGACAGCGTGGGTTCAGCATTACCTTTCTGGCCTGGCAGTGCTCTAAATGAAACGTGTCAACGTGTCTGAGTGCATTTAGTTTAGCACTGCTCAGCAGAGGTCTGTAGACTTGTAGAGTCTGGTTTGTCTCCGAAACATTAAAACGTGTTTAAATGCAATTGCCAACCTGATGACCAGTTTACCTTTCCCCGAGACTTTGACTCGATAGAGTGTTTCATGGACAAAGTATTGTTTTCTCCTGAATACGAAGATGATTATTAATCTGCTACTTCTTGCACTCATGGGTGGTTACATTTAAATTGCTTTATTAGAAACTACTAAGCAATTTGCTCCTTGCAAAATGAATGGGCAATTAAGTATGTGGTGCACTTGTGGCTCTTTTGAGAAGCATCAAGGAAAGACAAAATTCTTTGGGGAAGAGATGAAGCCGAGAATGAAGTGGGAAAGTGAAAGCTGCTGAATGCTGTCACAGCCATAACATCCAATTCCAAAAGTTTGCAGTGGAAAACCGCAAAAAGCTTTAAGATACACAAAAGAAAACTTATAGTATGAGACCTGGCCATACAGTCCCAAAGCATAAATGAATGGAAAGTCTTGGAAAATCCTTCAAATTTGTCTAATGAAAAAAAGTCTGGTAACACTTGCTTTTTCTGTTTCAGTAGCTCTGAAAAAAAATCACTACAATTTGCAGCAACTACTAAGCCATCATACTTGTTTACCAGCAGCATCAGAATCTTCAGTTCCACTAAGGTATTACATTTGTAAAATGAAGTGTGTAAAACTCCTGGGTTTACGTTTCTCCTCTGCTGCCTTTTCCTGCGCTGTGGGAGCAGTCACTGCAAGTGATGCAAAAGGTTAAATCCACCCACATCACAGAAACCAAGTCATCCAGAGAGGTGGCAAAGGACCAACAGTTACACTAGAAGCCAGATGCAAGACCGTTTCCTTCCCTGTTATACACCCAATACATTGCAACTGCTCAGGTTTCCGTTTGGGCCAGGGCTTGACTATCCCTCTGCTAACCGCAAAGCACATGCCTGCTCCACCTCCTTCACATGTGATCCCTGTAGTTCTCAAAACACGAGCTGCATACACAAGCACTACTTCTAGAGGAACCAGATATGCTAATCATCCTTGAGATCATGTAAGTGGAATAAATGAATAGACAATTATCTATACTTTAAGAAAATGGACACACTGTTAACAGCTACAGTTGATCAAACCTAATGCTCTGAAAAGCTCACTATTAGTTCTTTTATTTGCATAACTTCAGCTCAAGAACTTGCAACCACAGTCCATTTAGCCAAGGCTATGCAAACAGAACAAAAAATACATGTCCCAGTTTGTCACATTTGCATTAAGAAAAAAAGAAATAAAAATTGAATTAATCTTTAAATCTGGATCCTTATACTCAAAAGCTTTTGGACTGGACCACAATCTGTTTTCTTTACAACACAGAAAGAAAGAAAAAGCCTCAAACATAACAGTATAACGTATATTGTTAATACTTATGAGAGGATATGGCAGATGTAAATATTTTAAAATTCAGCTTCCTTAACTAGTCAAAAAATAAGACAAGCAAGAACTACTGTACAGACAAATGTTAAACATGGCAGGGTGAGGTCAGTATAAAAAAATATTAAGAAACAAAATCCTGACTGTGATAGATCAAACTGGCCTTCAGACCTTCTACCCAATACGGGAAATGATGCTTTCATACTCACACACTCAGCCAGCTCCAATTACTAGGGAAATTACTGAGCTCCTGAAAATCTGGCCTAGTACTTTTATCACTGAAAGCTGAGACCAAAAAAGGAAATTATCTTCCAATAATAAACAGAATGCACTCCACTTGTGCTCATACACATTTTTTAAATGGTGAAAAACTGTTCAGCGCTCAGTTGCAAGAGTCAAAAAAATGCTTTTTCCTATAGATAAGGGTATAACAGGGAGCCGTATTGCAGTAAAAATATGACTGAAATCAATAATTTATATTACACTAAAAGGCACAGTAAAAATATTTCCCTTTTTTGTGGCATCAGCACTTTGATTTTCAAATTGAAAGAAAGAAAATTACAGGAAGTTAAGGGTGTATCTGCTCTGTTCTCTCACATACGGAGGACCAACTGAAAAATAAACATCATTAAATTAGTTGGAAACTTATATGTGGAGTAGGCTTTTTGTTTTGAAAGAAAAAAAGTTATAACTACTTCAATATCTCACCTATCATTTTAAAACAAAAACTGGTTTTTGTCCCTTGTGTGTCAGACAGAAGTAAAGTTTCCTGAAGCTATAAAAGGCAATGAGATAGAAGCCCAAAGCGAAGCTTAAAGGCTGTTGATTTGTAAGCTAGCATATCAACAAGATAAATATGGAAGATCAAACAAGAATAAAAGGAGCATTCAGAAACTGGAAGTTATTAGTTGGTTCCACCCATGTCCCTAACTGTAGTCCTACATTAAAAACCAAGTCCTGGTTTTATTTTAACTTTTTGCCCTATTTTTCAAATTAATTTTCAGAAGTACTGAGGAGATACAGATGTCAATAATAGTTTGGAAAACAAATCAAGCATTTCTGAAAATTTTCTGACAGTTTTCCCTTACACTTGGCATTACCTGTCCATCTCTTAACATCAGATGTTTTAAGAAAAAAATGTTTTAGGATGCAAACATGTTGAATTTCATATTGGTGTGATTAAATGCTTAAAATACAAGAAAAGATCATCAGCTAAAACAAATCACAGGTCAAATCAGAGATAAACTGTTTCTAGCTGCTTAATTTCAATGTCCATCAAAATTGTATCGTGCTTTTTCTGCCATACAAGTATCCATCGTGCTGCAAAACTGTATTCATCGAGAACTTTTTGGAATTAAGCCAAACTTTTTCTATTCCCAAGTTGCTTTTATACTATATTACAACGTTTCTGTTCCATTTAAATATTACTGTTTATTATGAACCATGTTCAGGACTTGTTTAAGCATGCAAATTATCAAACAAAACCTACAAAGAAAAAAATCAAGTTATTTAACACTCTTTCCTCTACGGTACACCTTTAAACTCACGCGAAATTGCTCACACAAAAGCAAAATCCATACACATTTCTGAACTACTACAAACCTGTTTCTAAGTTCAAAAATATTTTACTCTGAGATGCCTTTATATAAAGCCGCACTAGGAAGTTCTAATTGTGCTTGGAGCTCACAGATGTGGGTAAGACACTTCTCATTAAACTTTCTAGAACCTCATGAACTCCTTTGACATGCATTTTCAAATGTAAATATAAACACTGACTGGCTTGTGAAACTTTGTTTCATTCTCCTCCAGAGGAGAAGGATCAGCCACAAAAGGAAGCAGCCAGTTGGGTTTTTCGTATAAGGTATATGCTTAATCCCAATACAAACTAGTAGAATCTACTGTAATTCACCAGTTTGTGACTTTGGTTCTTTCCCTCAGTAGAAAAACATTAAGACACTACTATTAATGACACATTTTTAGATAACATGGGTGAAGGAAGAGGAAACAGTGACAAAAAAGCCCAGGAAAGCGTTGAGTATCTTTTTACTGAAAGACAACTACAAGTGAGCCATTAATAGCGGCAAACATAGGGCAGGGCAGAGGGGATATCAATCAGCCTGTTCATGTTTTATTCATTCTTAAGTAAGAAAGTCTTACCCTCCTTCCAGTTTTTGCCTTTACTAATATAATCAGATAACGGGCATTGCATATATCCACTTTCAGACTGTCACCTCACTTACTATTATTTAGTTCTGACACACCAGCAACCGACCCTAGCACTTACAAAGACAGAATTTTCTCGTCTGCCAGCAGACAAAACAGATGCTCTAAGCCAGACATATTCCATCTCTGCCAGAGATGTTCCATCTGCAGCACACCTGGAAAATTAATCCTACCTGCAGTCTACTCCTACCAGCTTTTTACCAGTAAGAACTTGAGATACATTATGACAAAGGTCCAGCCACGTTATCAGGTCCTTCTTGCCTTCAGAACAAGCTACGTGCTCAACCCAACAAAAATGCTGGATCTACTTCCAAACTGAGTTATCTGTAGTAAATACTGATTCGTAGCACAACTTTTACCAAATATTAAATTTTAACATAGAAGGACTCAGTAAGTAGAGAAACACCGCTTTTTAAGTCTATTTAGCTAAATTTAGCAGGCATCTGTAACAGCACAGGAAAGTGTATATTATGAAACTCCAACATGTTAATTATTGTTCCTCTATCAGGTGGTCCAGTCAGATTAGTGGCAAGAACTACAAATCACCTGTGAAAACTTCCAGATTTATCCAACACAAAGAGCTCTGAGATAATCTGCAAAGTCCAGTATGCATGAGGAAGTAATACAGACTCATTACAGTGGAAAACACACGTAGAGAATCATTATGTTTTGTTCAGATAGTTATTTTTCTCAATTAGGACAGTCCAGTCTTATCAGCCATAGAGCCCACTCCTTTTTGCAAGTCTCCTCACATGCCACTCTAAGCTTGCTGTCTGCTTTGTAAGTGACTAATCATACGAAAGCAGAAAGTTCTCTTGTCTTTGGGGAGAAAAAATGGTAGGTCAGATGGAATTATGCTTCAGGCTGTGAGACTGAACTAATCCAAAGTGGTGATTTAACAGACATGGATATGAACTCAGCTGTGTTACTTACAGTCAGCAACAATCCTTAAAAACTACTTATATAAATATTTGTGTAATTAATCCAACCTTAAAACCATTCAGACATTTTTTTCTTACACAGCACAGTAAAATTTCCAGCATACAAGAAGGGCTGCATGATCAAACTTCAATCCCATGTCAAACACAATTCAGACTCGGATATCCTGCAGGATTAGTTTTAATCTACATTTTTTCACTTACTCCAACATCAAAACAGTCAATTATCTTAATTTGTTTGCTCATTTTCCTCCTGTACATGTCACTGTGCTCTGCACTTACTGAACAATTAAAATTATCTAATTTTTTTTAACGTTGGCCAGAAAGATAGCAAGTCTGCCAGAACACATCCACATGTATTTTAATGCTTACGTTAATATACCTATAAAAGTATGTTTTAATCACTTATCATTTATACAGAAGACAACCTTAAACAAGCAAATTTTAATCTTTTAAAAGTAGTTTTCTCATTATTATGCTGTCTTTGTCCTCTCTCGCTCCCCCCACACTCTCTGGGGCATATATTCTGAAATTTCACGCATACCATAAAGCATCTTTGGAATGTTACAGCATAATTGTTTAGAGAAACATTTAATGGATGAGTAAGCGTCAAGAGGCCATGGCTAAGGGAAAAGTTAAAATGCTAGGAGCATTTTGTATTGAATGATCTTCGCAGCATGAGGACAGGGGATGGACATTTGATCCAAAAATCTGGTATTGACTCAAGTGATATAAAACCAGCAGCCAGCACCGAGGCACATGAAGCCATCCAGCCACCTAACAAAACATCTGCTACCACCCACCTCTTTCAAACTGGACTTTAGTCACTGTCTAGTGAAGCAATCAAATGCTATAGGATATTATTTGATTAATAACACTAATATTATTACAGGGAATTAGAAGATCTTGACAATTGGGGTTTTTTTTTGTTATTTGGTTGCTTGGTTTCCCAATTTACAGCACAAATAATTTGCATGTGCTTGATACAGAAATGCAACAGAAGTAACTGGAAAAAAAGCAGGGCACTGACAACAGAGACAGCTAAAAAAAGCTGAACATTCTTTCACTACAGGAAACTGCTGGAGACAATACGCTGTAAATTAAAGCCAATTTTCCTGAATTCCCTGAAGGACTGCTCCTCCCAGAGATTCTACAAATCCATTAGCAAAGGACCAGCATTATAGTTTTCTTGGGGCTTACTTACTGAAGAGAATTGTAAAAAGAACATCCAAAATTAAATGTACGGTCTATCAGGGGCAGAGGAGTGGGACAAATCAGGCCTAACATTACGTAATTGATTCATATTCTGATCATTAGAGAACAGCTGCGATGGTTTTTACTCCCAATTCCTCCTCCTCCCCACACTTTAATTCAATAAAAAGCAAAATAATTACCTTCCTACCTGAAATTTCTGATTATAAGAACAGATCATGAGGCAGGAGAGGTGTCATACACTGATATGCACTGCTCTGGAAATCAAGCAGTTCTTTTAGCACCAGCGTTAGAAAAACCAAGCTTCCTACAGACTTGTGTCACAGCTGAAGCTTATCTTATAATTGGGCACCCAAAATCTCTGTTCAAGTGGGTTCTGTGGTGCTCATCAACACATGAACTGCAGCTGGTGCTTTTTAGAAACCTTGTGTCCTTGAGGGACTTCTATTTCTACATTAAATTTGATAGAGAACAAATAACAAGTTAAAAAAATGAATTAGGAATGCATAAATAGTGTGATTCTATAAATCTCATCTTGTTAATAAACTCATGGACAAGTAGCACAAGTTCTGCTACACAGTCTTCTAGTTCCAAACTCAATATATTTTCCAAAATTCCTCATCTATTTGTAAAATGTGTGAATCTAAATCATATGTAAAAATAATGGCTTGCACATGCTACTTGATTAAGGCTTTAAGAGATATTTGTAGGCACATAAGATTGCAAGGGACTTCCCAAGTCACTGTATTTGCATCTTACTATCAGAAACACTGTATTAAATAATCTCTTCCAGAAGACATACACGCCCATCTTAAAATTAGTTTTAGTTTTGCATATCTCCCCTTAAATCATCTCAGAATTAAGATACTCCTCCTTTTAATATCCAGCTTCATTCATTAAAGACCCATCCAGTGGCCGCTTAGATGAAACACTTTAGATTGTGTAGGACAAGTTTTTACATCCTCAAATTTTTCTTTCTCTCCTCTTCAACAACACAGGGATCCAGATGTTGCTGTCAGATAAATTCGATGTCTTAAATTCGTAATTTTTTTTCTAATGCCATACTCCAAGGCAAATCCAAACATTCCATGGGTAACTATTTCTGTAACTACTTTCACTTGGTGTATTATAGGGAACCGTAATACCACTGATTTTAAAATAAGGTCTATAGATTACTTGTGTTACAATGACCATACCAGAGCCTGTAAGTATGTCTTTGGGGATTAGGGTAATGGGGAACATAACACAGTTTACAATGAAGTCTAACAAACAAGGGTATGTTAATCTTTTCAGCCACTTAAATCCAGGAAAATCAAAAGCAAATGTCTTCCTACTATAGCATCACAAAACCCAACCCCAAATACTTGCATCCTTATGCCTGCTGGGATGTTTTCTGCTAACCCCACAGGCTGGACTGATTTCTTCCACAGTTTAACTTGTTTTTGCCAAAGTCTCTTCTAGTTCAGCATTGGCTGCCTGCCTAACGAAACAGCTTTTCTTTATGCCAAAACTGTCATCTTCAGTTGCACAAGACGCATCTTACAAACATGTATCATGAGCCCAATGTTTAATGCTTGAAGAACTGCTATTTTAAAACTATCTCTAGCAAAACTTAAAACGATACAGAAGCACTCAGTACCTAACCTTGAGGGGGGAGGGAAATGATTCTCAAGAAAGTTTTTTTTTCCTTTTGTATTTAAATACAGTTTTTAAAAAGAAAACTCTAAGCTAATTACTGGACCATGAAAGCACATGCATTTAACCACAGACAGCAGTGAGAAATGTAAGGCTCAGTCTGAACCTGAAGTTGAAAGCTTCATTCTCAGTCAGTGTGAAGTCATCATTACATAATGATCACACGCACCATAAACTTACCTTGTACTGAAAAGACTAGCCTTTAAATGCAAGAATCTGGTAACTTCAGTAAATTATCAAGTATTGCTAATAACTGAAAAAATTCATCTCAATAAACCTCTTGCTCTATTTTTCTGCTGTAATTTCAGCCACAGCTGAAACAAGAATACCTGTGTAACAAGTTGTTCTTCAGTCAGATTATTGATCCAACGAGTATACCGTTCAGTAGACTCCAGTGGCTCTCTTCTGACTTGGCAACCAATAATCTAAAGCAAAATGAGATAAATCGCATAGTGTAAACTGCTGTACACACACATGGCAACACGATCATAAAATAAGCATTCAAAACATGGGAACTCCAACAATTAAGATTATCTATACAGTCCTTACTAGCCCCCTTCTATGTTCATAATATAGTCTAATATAATCTATTATTTGTATAATATAATATAGTATAATATAATATGTCACAGTCACTCTGCTCAAATGTTAAAATAGTTACAGACTTTTAAACGTCTCTAGAAACCTAACGTTGAGAAGCATCTTTCCAATAGCTTCAGTCTTGGGAATATTTGAACCATTTTGGCTGGAATTTTCAAAGGAAAGTCATCCAAAGGCAGACATCTGGAATGGAAAATTTCAACCAAAATAGCTGGAAGTTATATATGAAAATTAGAATTCTGATAACACCAGGCAATCATACCAACAGTCCCATCACCTATAATACCGCATGTTAATTATAATTCATATAAAATAAGGAAAAATATTATCTGTATTCTGATTTGTCTCATTCATGGTAGAACAATGTAGACACCCCATTTTGGTTTGTTAACTGAAGTACTACATACACATCCAAGCAGTGTTTTCTTCTCTAATACTGTTCTGTAGCTCTGTGGGTTAAATATGAACTATAATATTCTGAATGCCTATTGGCATAATAAATAGCTTCAAATATGCATCAAAACCAGAGTATTAGAGGGATTTCACATTACCTGTAACTGCACAGACAGACAGATATTAATGCAATTTCATGCAAACACTAAAGCATTTGCTCTACAAATCTCTGGTTAGACAAGGTAGGAGTGAAGGAAGCCAAGGAAGAAGCCACGCCCTAGGAGTGTGGCTATACAGAACTCTGCCATTTGCTACTCCTGATGGTCTGCAGTCCACCCTAAAACATCAGGGTACTACAGCACATAATTATACATGCAAAGTAAGCTGATAGTGTTTTATACTCACTACTGCACTCCTGTCATACTGTAACTGCCAATTTCTTTTCCAGATTTTGATGGGTACCTCCTGTTGAGGATGTACTCATTCATTGAGAATCTACACCAAAGTACAGGTATTAGCATTTCTGAACAGTAATTTCAGATACTCAAGTTCTGTTCAAAAACACCGTGGAAAACCTACTTTGTTTATTTTCCACCCTAAGCATTCATAAGGAATGTAAGTGTATACACCGAGCACAGCAAGTTTAAATCTTTCAGGTATCTCTATTTAGAGAGCTTTAAACCCCACACAGATACAAGTAGTCACGTGCAGTTATGAATACTTTTGATGTGGGAACAAAAACACCACAAACAGATCTTGCTGGGGGACCACTGGCAATGAAACACCACAATTTAGAGTATGATTAAATACAATCAAAACAACAAACACGACAAAAAAAAAAAGAAATCACGATTTGCTTATCCCTTAAGAATAAAACAGAATGTCTTTAACTATGATATTTTTCCTCAATGACAACTACTAATTACTATGGACAAGTTCAATCCTTACTTTCTCCTGAATTACAGCAATGTAATACTAAGACATTTTCAGAAGGTTAACCCAAAATTCTTTTACACTGAATATCAATTAGAAGAGTTCACAGATAATCTTTAAAGGGTGCGCTCCACAGATATAAAAACTTCACAGGAGTTGCATCAGAGGTACATATATTCTGTTCTGTTAGGATTGTTTTTACTTAAGAATAGAATTATTTACAAAATTTTCTTGCTAGTATTCATTAACCAAAACAGACTATCTTCTCTTGCATACCCTAGGATTTTATAACTTACAAAGACACCTTACAAAACTACGCATGAAAGCCAGAATAGAAAAATTGCAAAGCACTTCTTTCTTGAAAGATATTCTGTAACAATACAATACAGAAACTTAGTTTCTTTATTCAAATAGTCACAGCCTAAGCTGAACAAAAGCAGAATCACAAACAGCTTTAACGAGGTAAGAGATAAAAAGGAGACTCTCAAATCTGTTTTTCTGAAACTCTGGTTTTGAATTACAGCAAAGCAGTTATGCAACTTGAAATTTAAATGAGAAGTAGAGGACAGAGTTTCATATTTTTATATTAATTTCTGATCAGTCCGACGGTTCTCATAAATGCTGTTGATAGTTTAAGCAATCTGAAAAAAACCTGGGTGCTCAGCTAAAGGACTGCAATTCCCTAAAGTCCAAAGAACTATTGGTTCACATCTCAACTCCTTATGCTTCCAGAGAAAACCAAATATGTTTGATAATTACCTGTACATACACTCAAGGAGAGGTGAAGGTAGAGAGAATAACTGTTATTAAATTGGATCCTGACAGCTCTTTTCTGTATAATACATCACTTTTTGTTATTTCTAGAGTTTAGATTCTTAGCCAAAATTTTCTCCTCTTCCCATAGAGCCGTATAGATAATGCCATTACATGCTCCCAAGTAACTTCTCTGAATTTTGGCTTGTAACACCGATTCTGTACTTACTCTATGTAGGTCTTAAAATACTTCGAGCCTTTTGGAATTGAAAACATCATAATTAGGAAAAAAATACTCATCAAATAAACAAGTTATTTAGGAATTACTATGACAGCAGTGATGTAAATCCAGAACAGAAAAAACAATGGGTTACATCTAATTTCACCATGATTTCGGGCAGAATCCTTGGAAGTGCAACTTTCCAAACTCCTCCATCAACTGACATGCCTAACAGCATGACAGAGAGAGAGGATAACCATCTGAAGCCTTATATACAAACACTCTAATAATTAAAAACTAGGTTTAAACAAAAAAATAATTTTTTTGTACACAGCAATTTTGTTTTCTACAGCAAAGCTCAACTTAATGCTTAGAACAATAGTAAACCCAGTATAAGATCTTAATCTAGAAAAAAATATAAAGAAATACAGCAGAAAGTAATAGGATTGGCCTTGATATATGTTATATATACATGGAAGTAAAATCCATTGCTCTGGAGACAGCTTGTTGTTCAAACTCTTTGCCATCAATTCTGGTAAAACTATGTTTAGACTCGATGCCATGAGCCTTTAGGTGTTTAGTGTGCTGCTAAAGGGACTTTGAGTAACAAACAGTAGAAGCATTGCCCTAATGATTTTTCTAAGTTTTTGTTGAACTAGGTAAAAAGTGTAATTTGATTCTGGAAACATATACATCTGAAAGTCAGACGTTAGAGTAACTCAGTGTTTCCAGAACTTTACTAACATGTCCTCCATAGCGGTGGCTTCAAGTTTGCTATTTCTTAAAATTACCTAAATGTGCTATCCACACACACAACAAAAGTATTTATTTCCAGAAAGCTTTCTAATTATTCCTAAAATCCATTTGTTAACAAGCAAATTGAATTGCTGTCTTCAGCCCTCCTCCTCATCCAAAAAACCTAACCCGCAACAACCACCCGACAATTCCTTTCTTTAAAAGCAAAGGAACAAAATAGCTATAGTTTGTGTTCTTAGTGGCCCTTCCTAAGAATTCCATGGATGTACCAAACCCATCAGCAGGGCACATAAAAGCAAGGATCTCCCTCCTGCAGAAGACGGTATTGTAAAACATCACTTAACCACATTCTTTCATTATAAAGATATCACAGCAAAATACGCTTAACAATATAAGCGCACGTTATTGAGAACAGCTGCATTTTGATCTTGCAACACAGCAGGAAAATAACTAGAAATGCGTAACAAAGTTAGCATTTTGTAAGAAGTGAAATGTTCACACTTCCCTCTACCCTCACGTAACAGTGAAATGTTTTGCACAGCACAGACTTCCTGCTTTCTTTTCATTTTATGAACCAATAACACTCAAGGCTGCTTTTAGCATCATCTTAAGAGATATGTTTTACAGATATATCTTAAAATTGTTGTTCTGCCATCAAATTTATTTCTAGATCCTCAGCCAAAAAAATTCCACATCCTTGTGCTCTTCAGTTGTACCATCCCTCTCCCCATGGGACTCTGACTCATGACTGGGATTCTTGACTTACATGGTTGCAAGATAAACATCACCAACATAGAGTAACTCAACCTGAGCCTTTGATACAGCCTCTGTAAAGCATAGCTCACTTAACCAGCTTCTTTCATCCAGTCAAAATCAGGATTATTTAGAGTACAAACGGCTTCCTCTAGTTCCCCTGTGTAAGGTGTGGCATCAGAAGTGACTGCACACTGTTTCCCATTTCCTCCCTGTCTCACAGAGCTTTTATATTCACTTCACCGACTATTTCCTTATAGCTTTTAAATTGAAGTGGAAGATTTTTCATTGTTGCTTCTTCCATAAATTTTAAAATACTCTGATAAAAATCTTTCTGGCCTATTTTATACCCATTCAGACTTCCAGAAGACAAGAAACTCTCTGTATTAGAAACACTCCCCTCAGTATTTTGAGTATCTATTTCTATGCAAAAATGGACTTCATCCATGTTTCAAATTTTTGATCCAATTAGGCAAGTTCATTTTTATATTACAAGTGTTAAATGTATACTGGTATAGAGCTGTACCTAGATTAAACTATGTAATACATACAACAAATGCAACACACTTCATAATCCAACTGGAAACTTGCCGTAATGCAGTATTAATATGACCTGTATAAGAAGCAGTAACATGAACAACAACAAAAAAAAAAGAAATATTTTCTGGCTTATAGCAAAGGACTATGGCAGTTCATGGAAGAGCAAAACTCTAATCAGGAGAGAAAATCATGACAATCCTTTCGGCTACAGTATCAGGTGAGGTAATTCACTTTCTAGACAGACAATTACTTATTTATGTATGCAGTATAACTTATAGCTTATTTAGCTATTTGCTTAACTGCAATCAGCACTGGCCTCTCTGGAAAGAAATGTAAAGTAATTTATAACTTATGGCAGCAAGAAACAGTGATGTGTAAGAGCATGAATAGTGATCTGGCTTTATCTTAACTACCAACAAATACATATGCTGAAAAGCCAATGAGCTTTGTGGGAAGAAGTGGCCAAACATAAGCATCTAGCTATGGTCTTGCCTGGCCTCCAGCTACCCCTTCACAAAATGACCAGGCCCATATATCTGAGAGTCCTGTCCAGATCGTCTCAGACAGCCTAAGGTGTCAAAACAGCATTATATGTCTATGTTTAGGTACCTGAGTCTCTCTTCTCTAATGACTCTACCACTTCACACGATTAGGAGTGGAGTTAATGAATCATATCTAAATAAGGTTATCAGAATCAAAGTCATGGATACGTATCTTATGCCACTACATTTAAAACACTTTGAGGAGTTAGAGCAATGTAAAACTAGTACAACATAACTATGACACAATTAAAATAGTACGAGTAATAATATAAAACTAGAATATTGGGGTTCTCGATGAAACAGATGCTCTAAATTGGTCATAGCACGCTGGGTTAGCCACGATGTATGAAATACAAATCTAACGAGCACATTCAACTACGTGTTGATCAATACAAAGTTCGGAGTGATGATCACATTCAGAGGAACTAGGAAGCATTATTACATACATTACAAAATCGTACTATGACCGCACATCGTCGCTGTTCTGTGAGTTACGAAATTGTTCCACCAAGAGTATTTCTGTGTATTTCACTGAAATACGTATTTCAGTCTTTTATCTGATATGTACAAAAATCAGCATTCTATACCCAGCAGCAATATCAGCCATCTGCATACATGCCATAACTTGTTCCAACTTTTCACTAGTATTTGTTTTTCAATGCAATATTCAGAAAGAGATGTTTCTTGTTTTCATCATTTTAGGGTTTTATGTTTCACCTTGCACATATAAATGGAAAAGGAACTGGATGAGAGGAAGCAAAGATTAAATGAGTTGACAGTAATTACAAACAACACACTTTCTGCAGATGTGGTGCCTTTTTTTTTTAAATCACAACAATTTCCTCTAGCACAAAGAATCTTTCTTATTCAGGAGACAGCCTATGGGTCAGAACCCTCCTGCTATACTAAAGAGGAAGTGGGGATGAAAAATTAATTGGTCTCCAATTTGATCTCAGTTTTTTCCACCCTAGTAGTATAAAAAGGGGAGATGAACAAAGACAGGCAAAAGCATAAACTCTGTATAAGTTAGTAGGCACCTAGTGCCTGCTATATACATACAAATGGTTTCCTCATATAATATGTCTTAACTTTTAAGGTATTTTGTTTTATGAAGCTTTTTTAATTAATTAACCAATAACGATATTGAAGCAGGTATTGGAAAAATATGTCTTTTTAGCAAAGAAAAATCCACTGTTCTCTTGTACAAAATAAATTGCTTTCCTCAACTTAAGGCATTAAATGAAATGCAACTTTCAAAGGATATATGAAGTACAAAACTTTCTACAGACTGAGAATAAGAGTGCAGTGTTGAGTTTCATGTTAGAAATATGACTGAATGACGTAAACCTCCTAGGAGAGAATGTAATTAACTGCTTAGTGAAGCTTTAATTAGAAGTATCATGACATCTGATCCCAGATAACGTTCTATGAGAAGAAAGACTATTCAAATAACGAGTAATACAGGAAGGATTATCTCTAGTGCACAAAACCTTTTTTCTCCAATGCCTGTTTATGAGTGCCCACAGAGGGAAATTTCATAAACTAAAAAAAGCTAATAGGAGACATTTACCTTAGCCTGAAAGAACAGTTTTTGTTAATTGTGCCTACATCTTGATGTATGAAGGAAACGTAGATGTCACCTGTGCTGTCTCCAAATCCTACTTCTATCATTTTTGTTGTATTTATTTGTATCCCAGCCCTGCCCAATTGATGTGACACTGCAGACATTTCCAGAAATTCAGAAGAAAACTTTACAGGAGAGTGAAAATCTTTCTCTATCATCCCCCTGTAATGATTTCTTTGGTTTTCATTCATGTAATATTTTAAATGTTACTTGGTTGTAAAAGCTTCTATAAAAGTTTTCATTTTCTTCCTAGGTACACACAGCCCCCTTAATAAATACATATATTTATATATATTTGTGTAAAAGATCAGCAAAGCTTTAGGTATTGGTGCAGTACCTCTAACACTAGCTGTCAGAAGTATGGATCAGCAGCATACCTAGTATGTTTTATTGGAAGTGTCAAGCAGAAATCTAGCCCTAAAAGAGCAATTGATTAAGACAGCCCCGATTTCTTTTCAAGTAGACTTGTGAAATAGCGCTTGTAGCATAATTTTTAATTGCACAGCTGTGACTCAGCATTATCTCATCAGATCACCCATTTCTCACAGGAAACATGACTAGCAGAATCCTCCACAAGTCTTTATTTGCAATTTACTCACAATAGCTAGAACTTTATTACGTTAACTAGCACGATTGTAAGATTTAACCACTACAAGATCTAAGTATTGGGTAAAATTTTCAGCCAACGGTAATAAGCATCATTTCACTAATTTTAACTAAATGGGAACACTTACATTATTAACTTGTTCCTTCACCCAATTTCAGAAAAGTTAACACATAATTCCAAATATTCTTTTAAAATGTATTTCAATTGCAGAATCCTGGAGCAGAGAAGCAAGATGATCTTGAAGAAATTTATCAGCTGTTTGCAGTTCTGCTTCTTACTATTCTTACTTAGAGCCAGTAATGAAACCTCTGTATAAGCTAAATCCATATTTTGTAAAAATATATTAGGAGATAAATATATGGGACATCATTGGACGGTCTTCCTTCAAATTGTGATGATGCTTTAGAAGAACTTGTCCATAAAATGCCAACCATTAAGGAAATAAAACTGTATCAAC
>VZSC01012366.1:362994-377946 GCA_013398225.1 Steatornis caripensis | reverse complement strand
CTCAATATTGGTTTTGTACATATTTGTATATATTGCATTATTATTTTTCCTATTATTATTATACATTGTTGTTGTAGTTAGATTAAAGCTGTTTTAACTTTTTCCCAACCCAAAGTCTCTTTCCCTTTTCTCTTCCCCTCCCCTTTGGGGAGGAAGGGAGAGGGTTAACAAAGAGCGTCTGTCATCCGTTTAAGAGCCAGCCCAGCTTTAAACCCTGACAATCAATAATAATAATTCTTGTTTAGGCCCGATTTAGCTGCCATTTAACCAAATTCCCCTTATGTTATCATGTATTTCATAAAAAGTAACACTAGCGACAAGAATTCACGAAGTTTCTTTAAAACAAGTAATTTCATTTTCTGATAATGTGACAAAAATTACAGCGTGGGTAGTCCAAAAAACTATGTTACATGAAAGACAAAGAGAGATTTACAAAATACAGCTGTCTACTCAGTACACTTTACATTGAGTTCCCAGCCAAGTGCATGGTCATCCCAATGAATAAAGCATCTGCCTTAAGAAACTTACATGGCACAGCAACAACTAAACAGACTAGATACTTATACTAACAATCAGCATTTCAGAGTCTGACTTTACTAAAAACAAGACTTAAAATTTATGTTGTTAAAAATACTAAAAAATTTTATTTAAATTATATTGCGTTTTTCTACAGGCCCATGACCTTTTATTTTTTAATGCAGCAGAATAATGATTGAAGATACTAGTGGTTTTAAACAAGGATCTTCTGACCATCATTTAGTGTAATCAAAAAGGACTATTTTTATGTGGTTAAAATCTTTCCAAAATTATATACTAGGAAAAAGGTGGTAAAATGTATTTTCTCTCCCCTCCCCCCCCCATTTCCAATAGAGGAGGCAGTGTTCTTCAAAACACACGGCACCTATGAGGTAATCTGCATTAGGTGTAAAGATACAAAACACACCATATTGTATTTAAAGCATGTTTTAAAAATCATAAAATGTGTTGATAGTGCTGACTCCTCAGAGAATCCTTCAGGTCAGGTGAATACCCATTTTGGCAGATGCTCTTATCTTGTAGAAATCAATTTTTAAGAACACCTGTTAAGCGTTCTACTTGGCACTGGTTCAAGTTCAAAGCCCACAATAGGATGTTACATGTTTGTTTTCAGCATGTAAAAAAGAGTCATTAAAAACCAAAGATGTCTGAATTATTTTAGTGAATTTATACGAAAAAAAAGAAGTCAAGGTGGTGTAATCAGAACAAGCACAGCTGAGTATCACACCACACGGACATTTAAAAAGGATGTTGTCAAGCACATGAAATCATGAAGGAGAAACACAACATTTTTCGAAAAATGTCAAGTAACTGAAGAGATACTACAGCAAATCTGTAGATCCTACAGCAAATTAAATGCATTTCAGAAGTCCTTTTTGAAGGCGAGTGAGTGAACCCCAGTATTTTGATAACTAGCTTAGGCAGGAAAAAGCACTAGGCCTCAGAAGCCCTCATTCAAAATCTCACATTCTGGGATAAACAAGATCTAAAGGCTCAACCTCTACATTAAGGCCAGTGCACATGCCATCTGAATTTGATGTAAACTAAGTAAACTCTTCAGATCCTGTCAAGATGCTTACACAACCAGTCCTTTCAATAAAGGTTAAGAACAGTCAAAAAGAGCAATATGTTTGCACATTTTCTATTTTAAAACTGATTTCTCCTGTGTCTGTAGCTCCATAAAGTATCATTGGATTAATAATAATTATAATCACAGCAAAATATCTAAATACAAGGAGGAGGGGAATCTTGATTTTCAAATGTTTTACACTTCAGACACGGTTTTTAACATGAAATATGCTGAAAGTCCACATTACTATCAGACATTCATGAATATCAAACTCTAGTAATCGCAATCGTTTGATGGGGTTATTGGCATGTGGAGGCCATATCAAACACAAATTCATTTACAAAGTGGTCTAAGTTGGGATGTTTCTCATTTGGGATATTTGATTAAATGTAGAACAGACTTAAACTGACATTGTGACTTTGAAAATGCACTGCGGTTTTTCAGAAACACTAAATTAAAGAGAACTTTAAGGAAGCTGCCTAATAAAAAGCAAAGATACAGCTGAATTCCAGCAGATCTGGGTGATATACATGGAAAGGCCCAATTAATGAAAGCCACCATAAGAATAATACTGTCATTGTCAAAGTAAGAATTTTCATATTCTTGAGTGCAGAAGAAGAAATCTCAGTTTCTCCTCTTAAACACATTCCACTGTCCCCACTTCAGAACAAAACCTTCACACAACTACTGCTCTAGTCTTCTACCCTCCATACCAAAAGAAGATTACTGAAAGAGTATACATAACTTTAAAAACCTCTAATGACAATTTCCTGAAGTCATAAATATATATATTTTTGTAAGTATCAATACTGGATAGCCTTATTTTAGACTTATAATTTCAATAGGCTGGAAAAAAACATTAAAGACTTGTAGTTTGTTTATGGTGTGCAGTATAGGAGAACCACGTATGAAGTATTAAAGTTCTAATGACCAGGATAGTTAAGAGTAGTTCATAAAAACATTTCTCTAGACACTTTTTTCTCTTACATCAAAAACTCAGTTTAGACCATCAACAATTGTAAGTAATCAACTCAGGAATATAATCTCATTATCCTCTCTGTCCACACAAAAGATGGACCAGAGCCTCCTGAGATCTACTTAGCCCATTTAGTGGAGCAAATTCCTATTATCAGGGTTAAGCAAACAAACTTGATTATTAATCTATCCTTCAAGACATGCTGGTATCCAATTCATGTCTCTTTAATAGCTGTTACATGAATTAATGCTTATATTAAAGCTAAACTTGCTAGGACAAGCCTGGGCAACACACGCTGATCTGTCTCAAACATGCTGAGTAAGGGAGACAGCAGAGCTGATGAACATTAACTAAGGAGAAACAAAGATTACTTAAGTTCTACACGATGAAGATTTTAATCAAGTTTGCGGCCAAAATAAAAGCATTTATCAAAGAAAAATCTGCTAAGCTATATGCAATAACTGGAAGACAAAACACTATAAGGGAGATTGGTAAAACCTGGACTTCAGCAGCACAGAATGAGAAGAGATCACCGACACCCATTAATTTGATGCACACAGGAAGGACAGAATTTAAATGGAGGGACTTTCCTATCACAGCAATCAGAGGTAATATTTCAACATTATGGAGTTACATTTATTGACAGTTTAGCAAAGCTTCATGTATGCTTATTATATTTTCACACCTGCAAAATTACATACAAGATACTACTTACCTATTTTTGCAGTCTAGACTGAAACACTAATTTAAGTAGAGAAAAGGTAATAAAATCCCTCAGGAATAAGGCTCAGACTACAGAACAATGTTGTTGGCCACTTCCTTAAAACAGTAGATGAGGAATGGCAAAGCCACTCTGGAGGCAAACTTGCATCTTCTCACTCCTAAATGAAGTCCTTGTCCATTGCATCACACCACTTAAACAAGACCTGATCTAAAGCTCCTGAGAGTAAGTCTTTTATAGGCAGATATAACCTCAGTTTGCCTATGTTCCAGGCTGACCAGAAGCCACAAAGCTGTTGTCAGAGCAGATACAAGCCCTGCTAATACTGTTGTAAGGCAGGAAATATTAGCTAGGGTTCAGCACTGCTCTAATCACAGCTATAGACTTTCCAGCTGAAGCAAGCTTCTGTCTGCTAAACTCCCCAAAGATACACTCTTAATATAGGACATTTTTCATCACTGTGTAATATCACACTGTGATCCAAATATGCTGAATAGTTCATGAACATATTTCGACTTCAGATCAGTTCTTAATGAATTTACTAAAGACTTGTAACTCCACTAGAACAGCGAAACATCTAATAAACTGTTCCTTTGCATAGTTTCCAGTTTAAAAAAAAAAGTACCAAGTGCAATTATATGAAAATCTATACAAGTTTCAGAGCTTCTGAATTCCAGTTAGTACTATGTAACAAAATACTATTTTAAGAACAAGACATAGGTATAAGAGATATGCATTATCTCAGTTTTGCCAGCTCTAGCCATACAAACAAGGCTACCTTGTTTATTGGATAGAATAAATCCATGTCTAAGCAAAATGTAATTACCAGACTGCAGAGTAACAATTTTGACTCGCAACAGAAAGCACACAGAGGAAGCACAGCATGCAGTCTGAAAGGTAATCTGTTATTTTTCAGGATTATTCTAACATTACACTAAAAAGACAACACAGCAAACAAAAGGCTTTAAGATCTTTCGCAGGTGATCAAACTCTATTGGTATGTTGAAGGTAGAATCACTACACACTGAGGACTGCCAATATTCCCAAACTGCTACTGTTGATTGGCAATGTATAAGGTGGCCTCCCTCTTTATTTTTCTTCCTATTTTAATTTTTTATCCCATGCTCCCTTTCATCATGAAGCAGCCGGGCCTGGCATAAGACAGATAAAATGATCTTCTGACTTGTGATAATAAGCAGGAACAAAATAACATATTAATGTGATATATTATGACACAGCTGCTCAGTAAAAAGCTACACTGAAAAGTTTCTGTTATACAAGCCAGTATTCTAGTGAGCGATGCTGCACTGGCATTCTGTCACAAGAGTTTCTACATCTGCAGTTGCACATGTGAGATGAGATGGTGTTGTGGTTTAACCCCAGCCGGCAACTAAGCACCACGCAGCCGCTTGCTCACTTCTCTTCCCCACAGTGGGATGGGGAAGAAAATCAGGGGGGGAAAAAAAAAAGTAAAACTCATGGGTTGAGATAAAGACAGTTCAATAGCACAGAAAAGGAAGAGAATAATAATAACAAAAGATTTTACCGCCCTTCTTTTCTGCTTCCAATTCTGGAAAAGAAAAACTGGAAGAGTATTTAAGTGCTGCACCACTCTTGAAAGCCTCTACAATGGCACAGCAGCTTGGCAAAGTGTGGCCAGGTACCTATGCATCTCAGGAATGAAGTACTTTCCAGAGAAGCTCGCTAACGCTACTCGAGCTCTCCAAGAGTATACTCAAACCATATCCAGTGATTTCATCTTGGCATGCCCATAGCAGGTCCTGATGCAAGTATCAGGCAACAAGACAACCTGGGAGCAGATACTGCTAACAATCTCATCTGTCCTTGAAACAAAAAGCTTTGGGACTTCTTAAAGGGTACTACTTTGCTCAAATAAAATAACAAAATAAATGTAGGACATAGGTGTGAAAGACCTCAGTCTGTGTGTGTGTGGTTTGAGAAATAATGCTGAAACTGCACACTTCCTGGGCTACTCCAAACTCAGAAGCCTTGTTCAATAGAACACTAGCATGCACAAAGTTGGATCTCCTCCAGAAGAAGACAAGTATAACTAAAATAAGATACGAAGGTCTGATTTTTTCAGAATCAAGGGAAATGCGATCTTAAATCTTCCCACTCATTAGCTGCCAACAAAGTATACGTGATTTGTGGTTGGTAAATAAGCAACACCTGGCTTACTCTGGAGAAGTGGGATAGATGCTGCTTCTAGGGACAAACAAAAACTAAATCGAGACATTTTAGTCACAGTCAATTCATTGTCTAGTAACAAAGTCACTCCTTGTCTGATTAGAGCATAAGTAATTTGAAAGCACACTTGTATGCGGCATAAGTGCACATGTGCACTGGACAATCAGTGACAAAAGGTTGGTAATTACTATATTCTCAATAAACAGTCAATGTTCCTAAGCTTTCAAACTGCTAAATGTAGATATTCATATTGAGCTACCAGAGCTCAAGAAATTATAATATAAATATGCAAAGTCTTCAAAACTCGTGTTTTCTAAGAGTGTCCTATTTATAGAATAGGACTTGGATATAATGTAAAACATTCACCAGAGGACAAGTTGACAGTGGTTCTAGAGAGCTGCATTTAATAAAATCATAATGTATTAGTAATTCGTCTTTTGGGATCCAAAATCCTCCACTCTAAATGTTACTGATGACAGAACAGTTCCATCCTAAAAGACTTTTTTTAAAAAGTCATCAAGATAAGAATAGCTTAAGAGAGTAGAGATTAATTTGCTTTTGCTCTTTAAAGCATGATTAAGTAGTCTACGATACAGGAAATAAAGCTAAGGGCTGCTGCAGTGTTACCCCAGTCATATTCCAGTACCTCAACCTGGGGGCAAGCCTCTTGCTTTTTCAGAAAGAGACACATCGGTTTCTCTTAAGAACAACTGGTTGGAGAGTCGTTCCAAAGGCATCTATCTTTCATTCCACTGTTTAGCAACCAGGCTTCAAGTCAGGGTAAGGCAATCTGCATTTAAGAATAACATGAAAGAGGAAGAACCTCAGGGATAAGCTAGGATCTGGGAGAAGATTTCTCTTGGTGGAGACAGTTGGAGACTTCTTCCGTGGTAGTAATGAGAGTAGACTGAAGCCTCCAATATTAGAAATCACAGGGAATTCGGGCTCTCAGTAACAACCAGCAAAACTAGGACTAGGAAGAAAATTTCTGAAAGTACACGGAGACTACATAAAGTAAAAAATCCAGGTCAGAAGACGTTGCAAAACAGTGGAAAGTCCAAGTCTGCAAATCAGAATTTCAGGAACAAACGAAAAAAGCTCACTGCTTCACATGCAGTTCTCAAGCTTCTGCTTTTCTTTTCTTTTTTTTTTTTTTTTAACTCCACCTACTCTGGCTTACACTGACTGAAGCTAGGGTCAGAACTTCAAATACAGAACAGAACTTTATTCAAACATCCCCAACTATCTTCCAAGGCCAGAAAGTTGAATGGCAGCACAGCAGAGAATCATTCTTTTAAGAGCAGCAGTCCACCCTGACATCGGTCAGTATATTTGTTGCCAGAAGGTCAACTTTTCTTTTCTCAAAGTAACTCAAGTTGTGTCAGAACTATTGGGGAGCTCTGGACCAAATCTATTTGCTCATCAGGAATGGATGTTCCCATTTCTCCCTTCAGGCCTTTGAATCACAGTTCTGTAAAATACATTAACCTCACATTACTTCACATAGGCATTACAAACATTTTCTATACCTGTAAAATGGAAAAATGTGTTCCATTCTATTCAAACACAGATTCATTTTTGTCTTTGTAGAAGAACAAAGAAGGCAAATCCTTACACCTAAAAGGCAACAACACAAGGCAAGAAATAATAGGAAAAAAACCCCACTAATTTAAAAAAAAAAGGGGGGGGGAACCCCAAGGTCATTGCCTAAAAAGCTGCAAGGAAACCCTCTGATTCAGTAGAAAGTTGAGAGAAAGTAATGGCATGAGACAGGCTCTGCCTAGATGTACTATGTCTATGCCATACGTGGAGCACACACACATCTACCATTTTTCTCAAGGTTTAAAATCTCAAGCCTTTCTCTTCATTCATTTCTGAGAATTTTTATGCTTTCCTAAACTGGAGATTTTAGGTACTAATAAGTTAGATAACTGAGAGGTGGAAACCCTTATTTCACCATGCTAAATCAGACTGACCTTGCCTAGCTTTGTTTAGTAAAGCGCAAAGCTTTACCATGCTAAAACAGGACCACAAGTTTAGATTAGTTTAGAGCATGGGAAGAACAAGTTTGTGTTGCTTGGAATATATCATGGAAGACACACCCTTGAGTCCACTCAGGCACTCATTATTACTTATTTGATAGCCATTCAGTAGTTCTTACTGAATGTTGTTAGGCACTAAAGTACAACAGAACAGAAACAAAACAGCTGAAGTGGTTTCTAAATAGACTACAAGCTGTTTAGTTGAAATTAGCCTAGTTTTTAAAAAGCCTCACTATACAGATATAGAAGTCATACAAGCAAGAAATATGACAGCTCTTAACACTAGTTTCCATAAAACAAGCTTACTGGACCAACTTGCCTCTCCGGTTTTTTGACATTTTCCTACAGAATTATATTAACTGATTCATATCAGAACAAAAACAACTTTTGATGTATCGTTTTATTATGTTCATAATACAAACTAGGTTAACTGCTACTCAGGTACTACTAAAACTATAATTTGATAAATTACATTGTAAGGATTATCAGATTTCATAAGGACCCAATACAGGTAGTATGATAAGCAGGTACACATCCCGCCACTAAACAGCAGGTTGTTTGGCAGACATTCCTCAGCTGAAACAGCTGCAATAATCTCTACTTTGAAGCATATAAAAATAAATAAAAAAAACAAAACTATTTTATTCTGAGACCTGCAGGAAATACCTTCTTAACAGATCAAGTCACCAGACCTTTCCTTTCCAGATACCTCTTGCACATTGAAATAAATCTCACAAGAGAAAATGTCAGAGATGTGAAAACAGTAAGCCTATTTTTGCTGAACACTGCTGATAGGAATACAAACTCAGTTTTCGATTTTATAAAGGAGTATCTATGTCAATAACATTGACAAATACAGTAAATATAAATAATTTGTTACGCCAGTTGTTATCTTCAGGCAAGTAGAACATATACACAAACTCTGTCTAAAGAATACTGGTCCTAATCACAGAAATTTACTTTAAATCAAAATCATATAGATCATAAATCAATTATCTCACAGAATGTTTTTGATAGTTTATTTCACAAGCATAGAGAATGTTTTATTTTGCAGACAGATATACGGACAAACATCAATTTAAGTGTAGGCCAGTTTATTGATAGTAACAACCCACACATTCCTTACTGTTCACAATTCTCAATTATTAAAACCAGATAAACCATATCTGTAGCAAATTCTTTGCAGCTTTTCACATTACTTAGGAAGGCTACATCAAAAACGGCTTTCTCCTTTGGATTACATACATTAGCAAAACTTGTACACTTATTTGAAAAAGAGTATCACAGGAGTTGGTTTACTGAACAGAGAAAAAAACAGAAGAAAAGAAGTTCAACCAAAGCTACTATTCAGTGCAAAGATTAAAAATAAAGGGAAAGAATACACTGGTTATTGCTTTGCCTCTACCAGCCCTACTGTGAAATTTTCATATCCTTTTAAAGATGTATCTGTCACTCTGTAAAAGAAAAATCACACAAACACACACAAGAAAAAAGTACTCACACTGATTGGGTGTTGAATGGCAGCTTCGTGCTGCAGCCTAACTCGCTGTGGCATCATCACATCATCCTGGAATAAACAGCACACTGTTACTGAACATAAAAAGGGTCCCAGTACAGTACTTAGAGACACATTAGAACATGCTGTTAAATTAACATCATTTTACTGGCTTGCAGTCAGAAATACAAATGGAACAAATATTAAGACACTTTACACTTTTAGTGGATTAAACTCAATTCTGTTCAAATTGGAAGCGATCAAAACCACTACGTGACAACTGTGTTGTGATCGCAACATCTATCTTACGGGCATGGCACATTTTACATTTCTAAAGAAATTCACCGCAACAACAAACTCCAATAGAAGTACTGGTAGTATGTGTGTACAAGGAACTAACCTTGATTAAAAGCATGAGATTTGAGACATTCTAGCAATATGAGGAAATGTTCTTTGTAGTTTGGCTATATCTTGTTTCACTGACAGGGAAAAGCCTTCAGTCTCCAGATCTACCAATGTGTCATATTTCATGAGCACAAAAACTAGTATTTGTGAAATGATACAATTCTAAGGGGAAAAAAAAGGAAGAAAAAATCCACACTTATAAAATGCATCAGCATTGACACTGCCTTGAAAACACACTACCTAGATTTAAGTTTGATGTTAATACTTCTTTCAGCTGTAGAGTAAAGGTCTATTTTGTTTACATACAAATGGACAGGCTGCCTTGTAAAGAGTTAGTAACCTTGCTACCTTTCCTTCAACAGACAGGAAATATAAGTTTCAGAATTATATACTTTAAAATGATATTATTTCCTGTTCAAAACTATATCCTTTCTAGATTATGGTTTTACAGTCTATTAAAATACCCAACTGTATCACAAATTTTCATCCCTAGTCACCTATATTCTCTTCCATTTTGGTGCCATACTTCTCCCCTTTTGAAGGGTCAGTTCAGTCTTGCTTGGAAGTTGGCTAAAGCTAACACAACCTACTTCTCCTCAGAGTATTTCCAAATGGCCCTACCTTATGTGCCAAAGGAGCCCTGAGTTCCTGTTCTACATCCAGTCTTTTCAGAGTTCCTCACATCAAAATCATTCCAAGGAGATTCCTACTAAAGCCAAAAAACCCAAATACTGAATTTCCAACAACTTTCACTTCAAAACTCTTTGTCAAATCAATGGCAACAAAAATATATTAGTGCTTAAATATCCAGAGCTTACAGAGGGCTGAATGACCTTGATATAAAGGTGACACTATAATTTTATCAAAAACAAGGCAAGGATGAAAAGAAGTTTTAGAAGTAGATCCAACTATTTAATACAATTCAAGGTTAAAGATAAAACAAAGGAATAATAAAAACGACCCTTATCACATGCAAGTTTACAAAAGATGGAAGGAATACATTGTCAAAAGCATTTTTCTGTATTTTGTATTCAGGATACATTTAGTAACAAGCATAAGAGATGTCACTGATTTTCAAAGCCAACAGAGCAAAAAAACCCCTTCTGATCTCTCAACTTCTGTACGTTAGTTACTCCCCAAACTACAATGATTGTTTACCATCAAATCCACTTTATCAGTAAGGCACCAGAATCCAGGTACTACAGCAAGCAAATGTTTCAAAAAACCTTTTAACCTATTTCCCATAATCATATTTCTTTACACCAAATGCAGAGCTGATTTTTTTAAACTAAGACCTGGTTTTCATATAAAAAACAAGAGATGTATTTTAACTGAGCTTTGTTTACTCCTTTAAGAATTACTTAGGTTTCTTATGTGTCTTGTTAAATCCCTAAAAAACAAGGCAGCAAAATAAATCCATCAAGAAGCATGGAATTTCAACACTTAGAACAATGTTACATCTCTTACAATATACAACATATGCTCTTGTGGTAAAAGATTCCACCATTTATGATCCTGCACAACAGAGGTAAATTTAACAGAACTCATACGTTCACAAAGATGAAAAATAACCTACTTGATGTAAAAAGGTTAAATCAGTGTAGAAAGTATCCAAACCAAATTCAGATATTATATTCATCGACCAGGTCAATGTTATGTTTTTATAAGCAGACAACTTGACAGGAAAGGTCTAGTTCCCCCTAACAAAACACTATGTCATTTTGATGTTATTCGCAAAACCAACAAGTCTACAGATTTGGGTCTTAGGCTATCATCCAGATCATCAGCACTCTGTAAAATCCAGCTAAAGAGGGGGCACAATAACCACAAAAACTTCAAAATGCTTTTTAAAAAAAGAATACATTTTTGTTCTCTACTGCTCGAAAACTCTGAAGTCTTATACTGAATGACATTTTTAAAAGCTGTTTTAAAAGAATTTTGTCCTTTTTTGGGGTTGTGGTTTGTTGGGTTGGTTTTCTTTTCATTATCAAGTAGACACATACAATCCACTGCTGTATAGTTCTGTGATACTTTCCAGGTTCATGTAAGGAGCAAGAAAGAAAGAAAAAAGAACACAGTCGTTCAACACATAATCCCAAATAAAATAATAAAACAAGCAGGTGATGAGGAAGAACAGTACAAAATACAAACCACATCCCAGACAAAACTGTCTGGGATTTAGCTCTTTAGCCTGTCAGTCATTTAGTTTTTCGGACTCAGGCTGGGTGACTGAAAGAAAGATAACTGCAAAATCCAACTTCAACATTTTACAGATTCTTTACTATTGATGACTACGAACTGGAATCACAAACTGGAAGCAGAATATATTTATACAGAAATCATCTTAAGTAATGTTGTTGTATTCTAGATCTGTGTTTAAAAACCAAATTAAATTCTAATGAGTAAAACCAGAAAGATTGTACCACAAAACAAAAGCAGTTCAAAAATTTTTCAACTTCATAGGCTAACCATGCACTGTAGTGGTAAGAGTTTATGGAGCTTAAGCAACTGTAGTATTAGACAACTAAGATGTTAAAATATGTTATCCATTATGTAATCACAAATTTTCTACCAAAACTGTTGTATTTACGATATTGAATTCAGCAATCACGCTCCCAGACTTTGGCTTCTACAAGTCAGAGTTTGGTCATATTTTTTGGTTTAAAAATGAGAACAAAACCTCAGTAATCAGACAAACACTTGCCAAACGATTTTTCACTCCTGCCCCGTCTGACACAAAACAAGTACATCTCTGAATGTAGCTGCTATATCAAAAAGGGAAGTACACTTAGTTTGTTTCTGTCTCCTAGGTGCAAGTAGGGAAGATAACAAGGCTAGCAGTGAATTACACTGAATATATAATTTTTAAAAACAGAACTCTAATAGAAGTTTCCACTGAAATTCAATTCTCTCTCTTTACATGGAATTCACTAATGGTTGTCTCCTAGCAGATATATGGCAGACAGAATGAAGAGAGATTCCCCCCACTGAAAGAACTGACAAAAGAACAGATTTAAGATAAATGCTAGAGAAATGCATGCGGTCATTAAGCAGATACTTGCAATAGGATAGCTAGATAAAAAGGCACCTGTAAGCACCTCTATTTTCATGTGACCCCACTCACCAAACTTTGTAGAAAAACTAAGAAAAATCTCAGGCAATAGCTGGTTTTACTGTCATCTAAATATGCACATACATACAATGCAAACAAGGTCACACAAACAGGTAAACAGCAAGAAATTAAGCAACATAAATAAAAATCTACTTTAGGCACTCAAAATAACCCAGAATTTACAGGAATTTTGTTGATTACAAACATGCTTCCTGTTCTCCAGTGTCCATTCTGAGTTGGAAAACAATTTGCTGAAAGATGGGAGAATGAAAAGGACTTTATTTCACAAGAAAAGCCAGCAGGGATTTCTAAACGAGCCCAGATGTGTTTCTGCCAGTGGGGGGGGCGTGATCTCCATCACCTTTCAGTCCAACAGACATTCTGCCTGCTTGTGTTCCTATCAAATATATCCCTTCTGCAGAAAGCTGGCTTGCTCCTGTCAAGTTCCACACCACGTATAGATGCTGCCAAATCAGAAAAGCCAGTTACACAACTATCAGCTGGGTTGTTTTCCTTCCAACAAGAGGCACCGTTCTTTATAAAAATACACACAATTTATACCGAGCTAATTGTTCTGGTTTACTTTACTCATATGTTTAGTTGAAGTACAGGAAAACTAAATTAATAGATGGAGTTTAAGAATATTACTCAAAGCTGTTGTTTCGGTATGTGTGTTTTAAATGAATTTGGGTAAATTCAAGTGACAAGCATTCACTGGCCTCTTCAACAAGGCCATCTGGCCACACTGAACTCCACAGTGATAATTTGATGATTTTTCCCTTAAAAGTGGGGGTATTTGCACTTCAGAAAGTAAAACAAAACATACAACTCAGCATAGAATACACACCTACTTTTTAAAATCAAGGACAAGTTCACGTAAAACAACACACTAATTACAGCTCAGTACTTAAGTGCTTTCTTAAGCTCACGTTAGAGACTCAGCAGCACACACCACATGCTCTTCCAAATTTCTTCTATTTGGCTGCTCAAAGAAAAAAGAAGAGCTGACAGACTCCATCCTCACAGTAACAGCACCTTCTTTCCATTGCAGCTATTAGACATAAAATACAACCTCTAGCAACACCAGAAGTAATGTTTGGCTCACTGAGAAACAGTGTATCTCAAAAGTCTTTCAATCCATCAAATGGTCATTCATATATCCTGCACCTGCTCAGACACTGAAAAATCTCTCCTTGCTCCTGTTCAGTTCAACTCCTTGAACCAGGGAAGTAAAACGCAGGACCTCCAAAAACTGTCAACAGCAGTACAACAGCAAATACACTGATCCTAGGCAATCTTCCAGAAGGCAGGCTTTTAAAGAAGCCCCACACGATCAAACACATCAGAATTACGCACTCTTAACAGCCACACACAAGTCACCTGAGCAGAACATGCCCTCATGATCTGTCAGTACTTGGAAGATCATAGGAAAAAAAATAATTTTCTGTTTCTGCTTCTGAATTAAATGGAGAAAGAAGGGGACAACAAAGAAAACACTTTAAGAAGCTGACTTTATTGAACGTTTTTGTTTTCCTGAGCATGGCAAAAAGGTCTACGTGGGAGGATATACTTGGTGGTGTTATGCACCTGAACGGCTAGCACCTTCCATCAGCATAAAAATAACTACAGTCTTCTTATGGAATCTTTTAACTCAGCATCACTATTAATTGATCAGGAAATTTTTGCTGTTGAGGCAGCTCCCACCTTAGTGCATTTGTTCAGCAAACGCAGACATGCGCCTTTCCATGCCTAGCTTTTCTGTAGCCACTGGAGATCACCTTGGATCTTTCTCACAGTCAGATCACTGAAAAACGTACATGACTGTTTGCAGGCAAGGGAAGCAAGTAGCTCACACGGTGTTCAATAGCAAAGTCAGTAAACTCAGACAAGAGCAAAATCCTCATTGTCAATTCCAAACACCCACTTTAATAAAGAGACGAATGTGAATGTGTAGGGAGAGGTTATGGCAACCAAATTCTGAAGGTTTGCTTCTTCATTTATGGAACAGAAAATTAACATTTCACATTCCAGATAGAGGCACTTAATCTGTTTTAATACATGCCCTTCTTTACAGAACAGTAAGATGAATTATGCCTTCAAGCACTCGTAGTTTGATTTTTTGGTGCTCAGTGATTCAGAAACACGCACAACTTCTGCACAGAGGAGACATCTGGTAATGGAGTTCACGACTACATCCACTTACCTCCTCTTTGAATCATAGAATCATAGAATGGTAGGGGTTGGAAGGGACCTCTAGAGATCATCTAGTCCAACCCCCCTGCTAAAGCAGGTTAGCCTAGAGCAGGTTGCACAGGAATGCATCCAGGCGGGTTTTGAATATCTCCAGAGAAGGAGACTCCACAACCTCTCTGGGCAGCCTGTTCCAG
>VZSC01012366.1:332166-347124 GCA_013398225.1 Steatornis caripensis | reverse complement strand
GCCCTCAGGCCTCCCCCACTCCGCGCACCGGCGGCGCGAACCCCCCGCCTCTGCGCGGGGAGAACGCGGGGAGAAACCCCTGCGGGAGGAACAACGATAGATAGAGGCGGCTGGAAAGGCCGGAAGTGCCGCCGCGGCGTTGCGCGACAGTCTAGGGCGGCGGCGGGCAGCGAGGCGCTGAGGAGAGGAGAGGAGAGGCGGGGCGGCAAGGCGGCCGCGCAGAGCAGTTCCGTGGGGGGTGGCCTGGCCTTCGGGCCGCAGGGAGCCTGCTCCAGAGGGCTGCCTCGGCCGGAGGCTGCTGCGCGTCGTTTTGAAACGTTTGTCCTCTCTGCGGGTGCAGGATGTCCCCCGGCCTGACTCGGAGCGCGCTGTGGCAGGCCTGAAGGGCCTCTCTGGGGAGGCACTAATTCCGTAAATACATGGTACCAGAGTTTCCCGCCTGTTCTCTAATTACGTTTTTAACCTGTATCTCTAGTCAGCACTTACCTTGATCAAGCCTGTGCTACCAGTGCCGCCTTTTATTTGTTTAATAATAACCTTTAAAAAGGGAAAATACTTGGTGGTGGTTATTATATCATTATTGATCGTTTACCTACTGAAACTATGATTGTGCAACCACTTATTCCCTTGAAAGTATTCACAACTAAAAGGGACCACAAGACCAGGTCCTACACACCCACCTATTCAGAATTTTTAAAATTTGCACGAAGCAATCTTTGTTGAGCAAAATGCTGAGATTATCCCTTGTTTAACCGCAGAGCCTGTTAAACAGCTAGACAATTCAAGGAGCAAACAGAGCGGAGTTATCTTAAAATGTTTGCTGGCACACAAATCTGAGAACTGAGGAGGTGAGGAAGACAGCCAAGCAGTAATTCACCCTCGGAATCCATTTCAAATTATCTACACAGCTTCTCTCCATCCAGCCGGAGTTTAATCTCTCTGTGAACAGCACTGCTAAATACGATCATTTCTTTTTCTGGCGACGAGGACTGCTAGCACTTTTACGTTGCCTGCGTGCCTTGCTTTATCTAAGAAAGTGTAGCAGAGTATTGCTTTACTCGGGTGAACCAAACAAAAGTCCTAGTCAGGGACCAGTGCCTCATTATGCGAAGCAGGCTACAAAATGCAGAGCAAACCCCGTGCTTCCTTCCCCAAGGAAAATAGAGAACCAATCAAAACCACCAGAAATGTTTTCTAAGTCATATTCTGTAGCTGACTACAGAGGGTAATTAAATACAAACATCTACTTAAAAATGTGATTTTCATTTGAGGGGATTTCGGACAGACTTTTAAAGGCCCACAAGCATGCAAGAACTATTCAGTGGAATCTAACTTCCACTGTGAGAGTCGTTACCTACTGGCTTTTGAAAATCTAGCTGTTGTTCCTGTGTTCTTGGGCAACTAAACAGTTTTCAAAACACTGGCCATTGTTCCAGGCCTATTCCTCTTTCACGTGGGTCAGAATGGAAAGAGGTCTCCTAATGTTGTCATGACAAACTCATTGAGGAGGAATTAAAAATGGTTTGGTCCTAGTTATGCTTTTGATTGCTCGAAAAATTTTTCAGAGTGGTGGGGATCAGCACACAAAGCGGTTCTTACAGTTAAAAGCATTACAGAATCAAAGACATTTCTCATCATACTAGGTTTTAGCTTTTGTTCCTGATAAAACAATCTCTTGAGGGTCATTACTGCGCACCTAAAACTTGCAAATTCTGGAGGCTTTCGCTATCAAATAGAAACATTCCTCATCTTGGTGTAAAGACGTCTAGAAAGTTATTTTGCTTTCCTTACATTCAGCTCTGTCATTTCAAAAATGGCACAGACTAGTTATGGTACTGACAGCTTAGACCTACTGACCTGTGAGGACAGATCTCAAGCGGTTTCACTAGGAGTTTAAAAAAAGATGAAGAAAGTTTGCCTGTGTAGGGTATTGCTAAGGTTATTTAGGCCAAGCAGTCTTGGGTTTAGTTTCTTTTTGAAAAGGTCAAAATGTAACTGAGGGGGTAAAAGAACATCCTTACAAACAAATCCATTTGGTGGTGGTGTGGAGCATGTGGGCAGCTGAAGTTAGTTGTATCTTTACTGGAACGACAGAATAAGCGAGTATAGTTCTCTTCTAACACATTTGTCACTGAATTTACAAGCTTCACTATTGAAGTATTTCCAGAACGCACCATGTTGAAAGGATCATTCAACAAAGTAGGTAAAATATTTAGCTTAGAGCTCGTTTTGAAACCACTTCTATTCAAAGAATGCTTTGAGCTTCCAGAAACGCTCAGTTATGTTCATAAAGCATCACAGAAAAGAGGGATGCAATATTTCTCATTATAGTACTACAGGGCTGAATAGGACCTCAGAAGCTCATCTAGTAACCCTGCCGTCCCGAGGCAGGATCAACTTTGTCGTTCCTGACAAACGCCTCCTAGCCAGTGCTCAAAGGCCTTCCTCCAGCAATGGAGGCTTCATAACATCCTCAGACAATTTATTGCAGTCCTTGCTATCTTTATGCTTAGAAAGAATTTCTTAACATCTAGCCTAGCTCCTCCTGTGATTTCAAAGCCCCCTCAAGTCTGGCAGGCTAAGATTTCCACCACCCCCCCCCCCACACACACACCCCCCTCCGGCAAAAGGGTCCAGACACCTGCTATCTCCCCAGTTTTAGAGCTATTGGGCCTCAGTCTACTGCCCAACTTTTCCCTTTTATACAGAAGCTTTTTGCTGTCTCTCTCCCTCCACAGACTAATACCTTCAGCTCCCAAGGCACGGTTCCTCAATTTGGGTCCTCTGTTAGTAGTAGTAGTTTATTTTCTCTTCAGAAAAAATTATCCTCTTTTCATTCTACCTTAGTTGATCAGCACTTTGACTGCATTTTAGGACAGATGTGAAAAAATCTGCTAGGTTATTTAAAAGAAAAAAAAAACAAAACCAAACCTCAGCCCCCTATCCTGCACTTCTGCAGGCCTTAAAAAAAATAAAAAAACCAAACAAACAAAAAACAAAACCAAACCAAACAAACCACCCCACCTCATTTTATAATCAAACACCCTGAGTCAATACAAATGAGGAGACCCATAACCTGCCAAAGATAAGGCTAGAATCTCTTATAAAGGACACAGCCCCATATGCCTTCAGCCTGCATCTCTGCCCTGAGAGGCTCCCTCAGCCCCCTCCTTAAGGGGTCCTCTGATAGCCCTCTCGGAGTGTTTTTATCCCCTGCAGCTGTGTGCCTTCTCAGCTGCTTTCTTGCTAATGCCTCTGTTAACCCTTTCTTTGCCTGAGAGGGCTTGCCAACTCCATCCCAAATCCATTATCCACCCCACACACAGAAAACAAGTCATTCCCTTCCTCTCCACAGCTACAATTTCTGTATTTGCAAATTACTATTACCCCCCCGCCCCACAATCCTGCTCTCTTGTTTAGGTTATGTGCATCTGATTCTTTCAGTCCTTCCTCACTGGTCATCCTTTAGATCTCTGATTATTCTCCTCGCTCTGTTCTGAACTCTCTCTGGGCACTTTGCAGCTCTGGTGGAGAATGAGACCCAGTGCCCGACCCACTGCTCCCGCTGGGGCCATACCAGTGCTGGGCAGCACAGGATTACTTCCCCTGTCTTGCAAGCCATACTCCTGTTTGCACAGCTTAGTGCAGTGTTTGCCTTTTTCACAATGGCTTGACACTGTTGACTCCTAATCAGCTTGTGATCTATTATATCCCCTAGATCTTTTTCTGCATGAGGGAAACAGTATTTTAGCAGTTTTATTCCAGCCAGCCACATGAGAATAAAATGACCGAAGTAGTGTGAGTGAGATTATCTGCTTTGTGCTTCAATACCAGAATTGTTTACCGGTTTCCAATTAGTTACATGTGTACACCCTGTTAAGGGAGTTGCACAAGTGTTGCTAATGCCTTCCTTTGGCCTTCAGAGCCTTTGTTACTAGTGGGGACTAGTACCTAAGAGTTATTTGGGCCAATTTCCCTGTGTACTCAAGACTTCAAATGCTTGGCTGAAATTGCAGGGCTAATTGCTCTGAAGAAAACGTCTCATAATTTAGAGACATACTGAATTTGCATGACCATACTGAAAAATGCTGTTGCTCTTTAGAGAAAAACTATTGTGTGATATGTTTCTGTCTTTGAAACATTAGCTGTCGTTATAAAGGATGTTGCTGTTGCTTGTTTCTTTTTTTAAAATGAGTCAATCTGAAGGAGCCACTGGTTGTTTTCGAGAGTTGGCAAATGTCACAGATATTCTGTTAACAGGAGTACTAGACTTTGGTACCTTTGTGGGTAAACTAGAAAGATCCCATTCATTTCAGTACCAGTCCACACCTCCAAACACACACTCTTCTTGACCACCACTAGTCATCTCGCTCCCTCTGCACTTTCATCTCACGTCCTCTCATCAGTCTGCTGGGCCACAGTGCAATTTTGTGCAGGTTTTCCCTGTTCCACTTGAGCCATCCTCTTAGCTGCTGTAGTCCAGGCTTTTGAGGGTAGCTTTCTGTTTAGTGCGGTTTTACGGATAAAGACTGTAGTGGCAAGGGAGAAGCACAGTTCTTCCACAGAACTCAATAAGATCAGTGCATTTCTTTGCCTAGGGCTTCAATAATTGAGCGATCTTATACAAAGCTAGACTTTTGTTTGGCAATCTTTTCTGAAAGGAATGTTTCTATATAATCTGTATGTTTCTGTATATGTGTATTTTAAAAATTCAATGAAAGAAACATCTTTAGTTTCAAGCCGGTGAAATCTGCTGGAGAATCCAGTGACAGGCAACTGATTATGGTCTAACCACCTCAGTTAATACAGTTTGGTTTCGTTATTAAGTAACCAATCTGAAAACCTGTAAAGTAATAATGGTATTTTCCTTAGTTACCCCAAAAGCTTTATAAGTAAGTTAGTTAGGGGGGAAAAGAAACTTATTTACAAAAGATAGCAAGATTCAGATAACGGAAATAAATAAAAGTTAGCCTTGGAATCCCATTTTCCTAATCTTGACAAGTTCCTGTGCACCACAAGTGATAACCCTTAAGAATCAAGGCTTCTACTTGAAGAAGAATAAACCTTTAGAAAGTTCAGTTTAAGTTCTTTGTTTTTCAAAACCATACCTCTGTTTGATCTTCTTGATGACTGAAGTGTCTTACTAAATAAAGTTATGCTGGAGAGCAGAGGAAAGTAGGTGGAATTGTCTTATTTCCCGAAGAGTCACTGGTAAATTCATACTGTCCACAGTCAGAATTTTGTTGAACTTCAGTACCTTTGGGAGCTTAAACTTCTTTGTATATAAGTACAGGAAGCATCTGACATTTTAAGATGGGAAAGTGCTTAAAGAAATAAATCATATCCCTACAAAGGAATGTATACATAACAGGAACTGGGATGTATAATGTACAGAGATCCACAAGACAATGTATTGGATGCACATCTTTATATGACATACAGACAGGAAGGGAAATGAGCAACATTTTGAGTTATAAATTAGCCAAAGGCCTCTGAAGAAAACATTACAAGAATTGTATAGCACTAGAGAATACAGCAACATTTACTTAATACATCTTCATTGAAGACAGAATTCAATAGGTTCTTTAAATCTTTATATTATCCTAAAAAGACATTCTATCATATTTTATTGTATCTTCTTATATCATTCTTAAAATACTAATCTACTGTGAAAGGTGGGTCTTCAAGTACAGTTTATTGTGACTAATTCCATTTCAGTTTTGTTTAATTTTCAAGCAAAGGCTGTTTTTCCATTTTCCTGTAAATGCTAGTTCTTCAGACTCACCCTGGAGTATGAGATTCCAAGTTCTTTCAGGTTCGTGCATCTTCAGTAAAACAGATTTTACAGCTTCACTTAAGTTAATAATACTGCTGATAATACAAAGGCTAGTATAGCGAGCAGCTTACTCCCTTACAGCTGTATTGGCTGTATGTTGTAAGAGAGTACTGAAGATGTAATTCTTGTCAGAAAATTGTCCAGATGTGAGCAGAGCAGAGACAGGAAACTGTTCTCTTTCAGTTAAAAGCTGTTACTCCATTTTTATGTATTTTCTTTTCTGAATGTAACTGGTCTCAATGCCAGGAAGGCCTTTGAACGGCCTGACAAATATGCTGCTAACCTGGGGACCTCCAGCTCTCTGAGGAAACAAGCCAAAACGCTGCGCATCTGCAATGGCTTGTTACTATCTTATCCAGTAGTGCACGTGGCTCCTGGGCTGTGGGAGGGATGGAGCCTCAGCCCCAGCGTGAGATCATCTGCCAAGTCCGGGCTCCTGATTGGGGACATCCTCATGTTGGGCCACTGAGCCCAACTGGAGGAAGTGTGGGCTGCTATGGGGAGTAGGAGGTGATGACACCCCATGCCCTCGGGACAGCACAGCACTGCTGCTTTTCCCTGGCTTCAGGGGAGCTGAGACGAAGCCACAGCCACGTGCAGCATTAGGGACTGTGGGGGCTGCCGGTTTTGGGCCGCGTGAGAGGGAAAGGAAAAGAAGGTCTGGAGCCCTTTAGACCTCAGCAAATCTGTCTGCATAATAATCCTTTCAAAGGACATTATCGATTCACAAGAATTTTGCGTGAATAAACTGACAATTGTGCCAAGGTTTTGGGTATTTTTAGGTAAGGTTATGACATCTTCTGTGCACTCCAGATAGAATTTGGCTATCAAAACAGTTCTAGGAGTAGGTCTATGGGGACTTCATTGTTGTGCTAGCAGGATATAAGAGATGACAGTAAATTATTTCATTGTGTAGAGGCTCCCTGGTAACATCGTTCTGATGCCATTAGAGCCTGCAATAAACCACCATACACAAAAGACTCTGCTTCTCCCTCCCTGTGACAAAATCCTTACTCATCTGCTTCTGCTGAATAGTCTTATTCTTTCCATAATCAACCCAGCTACTTAACTTCTATCTAAACTTTCCCTTTCCAACTAAGGTACTTCTTTTTTCCTACAGCAAGAGAGAGCGAGATTTAATTTGACCATCTGTAAAGCCAAGATCCTCATTTTGACTTCCAAGTGAAATCAACTAAAAATAGCATTTTGCTAACATTGCTTCTTGTGCTATGTCCAGTACTCTGCCTACTGAGACATATAGGTGTCTGACTCCATTGATGGCACTGGCCTAGAAGCAGATCTTGCAGGTATTTAAATACTGGGTTATCTGTATTTTGTTTTTAAAACTCCAACTGTATGAAATTTTAATTTGTTAGTGGTCTCATCTTGGGTTCTCAGATTATTTATGCACCCAACAACCCATGTGCCAGTTGTGGTTATTATGCATGTAAACTTGAACTTTGACATGTTGTACTGTTGCAGAACCTTGGTATGTGCATTCCTTTATCTTCCCACCGTCCCTGCAGTTGCTCTTCATTATTGTCAGTGCTTATTAGTTAGAAAACTACATTCCATTTCGTTTGGGCCAATTAACTGATTGGAGAGAGCAGCTCTTCTAGGATCCCCGCTAACTGTGTATCACCAGCCATCATCTGCTGGTTCATTAAATAAACCTGAGCTCTGCTGCCCTTTTCAAAAGAAGAGAATTCTTCTTTCTCTGTTGACCAACTTGCAAAAACTCATCAGACTTTTGGATATTTCACTCTCTTATTACTATTAAAGGGGAAAAGACATTGTGTAGCTAGTTTCACGAGAGCTGTTCTATGAATTATTGTCATAATTACTTTATGTGCATTTTTGTGTGTTTAGGGTGCTGTCCTCCTAAATGCCAGGGAAGAAGAATACCAGCAGAGGAAACAGTCCTTGTGCTGCTTCAATATTGTGGCTTGCAGCCTGTCTGAAAGCATAACAAAGGCTTGATTGTGCAAGCGCCCAGCTGATCCAACAAGCCATGAATAAGTGAGCAATGGTCAACAGTGAAGGAGTGGATATCACAGAGGGCAATTCAAAATGGTTATAGTGCTGTGAAGTGAGGGAGGCGTGAAATGAAATAGAACTAGAGATACAAAGATAATCAACCATTTGGGTTAGTTCTACTTTTTTTTTTTTGGTTGAAATGGTCCACCATTTTTGGATAAAATAGAAAAAAAATACAACTGTAAACTGATAAGAGATAAATCTTCCGGTATGGAAGAAAGTAATCTCATTCTTTCAGTCTAAGCAAAGGATAATTTCAAAACAGAATCTGATCTAAGTGATGAATGAGATCTCCAGAAATCTGCTTGGAAGACATGTTAGGTAGCATAAAACAGCTCAGTGTTAGGGGAAACAAGTACAGACTGACAGATTTTTGCATCCATTCAAGCATTCGGGTCCACACAAGGCCCCACTCCATCTTGTCGGCATGAGTCTTAGGAAGAAAAGAGGAAGAAAGTTTGATACGTGATGAGAGACCTCCTCCAGTTCTTCATGGAAACGCAACTATCTAGTGAAATCAACAGCAGGCAGGATTCCCTTTCCTTCCAAGTCTTACACTAGTCTTTTTAACCTTGAATGAGTTTGATTGGATTTTCAGCCAGAATCCTGTCTGAGAAAGCAGAAGGTGCATAGACATATATATTACCAAGATAGCAAAGTTCAGGTTTGATACTTCTGTCCTGCTTCCAGGGCTTCTCCCAAAAGCATTAAAAGAAAGAGAGTTTGGGTGACCACAGCATCTTCTAAAAATATTCACATTTATTCTGGCTTCATGGTGTTTCTGATCAAAGATGCTTTCTAATTTGCTAGTCATTACTTGTCAGTTTTCTTTAGTTTTCATGGCTTGTCACTGTCCTTGGGACATTTCAAATTAGCAGACCACAATGAATTTCTGTCAACTGATTTTCAGAGTTTCTCATCAACTAAATTCACCATCATAATACAGAGAAAGGACTTTCAGAAGGTCATGCAAGGAACTGTCTGGAGACTTTGACAGAGAACCTAACTTGCCTCTTCCTCAGTCTGCTAGTTAATCAGTGAGCGTTTCTGTGGTCAGATTTGTAGTCCCTAAATGAGAGTGTAATGTGACCTAATAAAGCCCCGATAGCCAAAACATGCTTTGACCAACAAAAACAACAACGAAAAAGCAGATTCTCTTTCAGCAGATGTATTGTTGTTGTCTGGAAACTTTGCAAAATAGAAAGACTCTCATCTCAGCTTCAGGTCTCTTTGGAGGAGTCTTCTTGTGCTAAAAGGGACGCGGGGATGCAGGGCCCTTTACCCCTTCCTTCAGATACGTCTGCCCTGCAAACACTGCCACAAAGCAGCACAAAGGACCCTGCTTTGTGGAGTAGCACAGATCTGATTTCATGATCTGACCCGTTGTTTTTCCTTGAGCAAATATGTAATAATGTCGGAATTTATGGATTAGTTAGACAATCCCTGATCTGCTTTAATCAGAATGAATGCTGTTCCTCCCAGAATGTCGCTGATCCGAGTACTGTGCAGACAGATTTGGTATGTACAGAGAGCTGTTTTAGATTTTCATCTGTTAATGCGGCGATATTTGATAAGACATCACTCATTTAATGAATGATTGAGTTTAAGGAGAAATTAAAATTCATGTGCTGTTAATAACAACTGGATAAAGCTCGCTGCCCTTTTCCTAGTAAAACTGCCATTGTATTGGGGAGGAGGTTTGTCCTATAAAAACTATCGCATGGGCCAAATCTGGCTCACAGGAGTTCGTCAGCCTTGCTCTAAAAACATCACTGTCATCAGATCTGAGGTTGATCTGGGCTCTGAAAAGACCTGCTGTTGAAAATTAAGTGTGAAATTTGCAAATGATTAAGTTGAATTATTTACCTTGTTAGTTCATCATGTCTGCAAAAATATTCTCTTCCCCTCTAGTAACCTAGCAACGAATACACAGTGCACAATTATTTTTTCACAATTTGTGGGAGACTTGCATTAAAATGCATGTCAGTGTCTTTATTTCATGACAGGCATGTAGCAAACAACACTGCAAATGTTTGTTTATCCTGGCAAGGGCTGGATTTGTTTAATGTAACTTGCATTAGTTTTGTCTAAGTTCTGAAGCAGAAAGGAAAATATATTCCTGTTTTCAGATCAGTATTACAAATAGTCTCCTTAGCTTTGTTTTTATTATGAGAAGTGACTACTAATGGATTCGGACCTGTGTCCTTTGCCCTCAGATTCTCCCACCATGTACTGAAAACTTGAAAATACTTTTGAAGAACTACTGATTGCACAGGCAGACTCTACAGGTTGCGGAGTGCATGCAGGCTGGAGGAACTGGAGAAAATGAAAAACTAAGCCAGCCAAGAGGATGCGCATCAAGATGAGTATCAGCTTTACCAGTGGCATAAACGATGTTTTCTAGAACAGGAAATTAATGTTCATTAGATGGTAGAAATAAACAACTGGTCCTCTTGAAAAGGCCTCAGATTAAATGCTGGGTTTCTGAGTACTTTTTGGCAGACATTTTAAATACATAAGTTATTGTGAAATGAAAACACTAATTCTTGTGGATGAAATGCACAGGACTATCCCCAAAACAACAATATGCTAAGGCCTCTTTAGAGGTTTTGTTTTTGACTGCAGCTTTATCCGGTCCCAGGCATGCAAGCATGAGTTAATGCCTGCAACCCGGAGGAGTCTCTAGGCTTAGGCACTAAATCCTCTGCCTGGGTCCCCAGGTCCTGAGACAGCTTTGCTGTGTGGGATGGCAAATGATCTGTGTTTCTTAGCCATCTTTTGTGCTTTGTGTTACCTTTTTGATCCTCTCGATAGACTGCTTGGGTCCAGACATCCTTCCCTTCCTTGCTTTTCAGTTTGATGTGTAAAGGGTCAAATGCAAATTCCTGTCTGCATGGGCAGGGTTGCTTAACAGTTTAAGGTGTTTGGAGGGGGGAATATGGAGAGAGAAAAGCACAAGAACCATTGCTATCGTGATGCTGTGGCCCTCGGCTTGATGAAAACCAAGCTAGGTGGTTTGGGAAAATGGTCCTTGGTATCCAAACTCTATGGTTTTAGCACTATCACAGACCATTAATCCTTGCTCCACCTTAGACTCCTTGGCCAAAGTTATGCCTCACTCAGCCTCTCCGATCTGCATGTATTTTAGCTAGCTGAGGTGCTTAAATTAAGAACAGTGCAGCCAGGAGTGTAGTCTCCCTCTGCAGTCAGCATGGAGAGGTGGGCACTTGCAGAAGGTGATTCAGCTCTTACCTGGGCTGTTAGCCGGTCCTGCAGAGGGGCTTTGCTCCCCATTGCATCTGGGGGACACAGGGGAGGAGAGCACCCCTGACTTCCCTGCTTAAAGGCCTGTGTTAGTCCTGTGTCCCTGCTCCGTATCTGTGAGGTGGAAATAAAGACCAAGAGGAGAAAGGGACATTTATTTGCCAGCAACTGGAAGTGTAGAAATTTAAAACCTAAAATATACATATTGGCCAAACTACTGATTTGCTTTAAATGTCTAAGTATTTGTGGTAAATGAACTTTGTTGCCTGCAGAGGTAGCATCCCTGTTTTCACATTCCCTTGTGCAGTGAGAGCCGATAGGTGTAACTTCAGGTACACCTCCCGCTTTGGCCACATCACAAGTCTGGGCATCTCCGCTATTTTATTTATTTATTTTGATGTTATGTCTTATAATTAACGTGTCCAAATAATGTTTGGGTTTTGGTTTTTTTTTCCCCAGAGTTTTTTTGTTTATCAGACAATTCAAGACTCCGAACATACCTAAGTCTCGTTTTTGTGCCTACAGCAAAATCCATTGATTTGGGTGGGAGCTGCTTGGGATCCTAACGCAAACATCCAGATGCGGAAGCCCAATTGTGCTTGCAGCCGGAGCTGCCAGTTCAGTGGTAGCTGTTTGTTTCAGAGAGCTGCCTGTGTGTCCAAGGGAAGAGGGGCAGCTTCACTCCCAGCGCTCCCCCGCCCCCTCTTTCAACACTTCTGTAACGCTGCCTCGCTCTTTAAAATGCAATCACTAAATTGACACTATTCCATCAGAAATCCTGCTGTCAGACTTCATTTCAGGCACGCAGTTAATGCTAGCTTCTTCTACGAAAGACTTGCTTATTTTTCTTTAAATGCGTGTCATTTTCTGTTACATTCCAAAGGCCAAAACTTTTGCATTTAAAACAAAACCAAGAAAAGCAAGTCCTGAGTAGTAGTGCTTTAGAAGTAATAGGAACTATGCTTAAAGGTCCCTTCCAACCCAAACTATTCTATGATTCTATGATATCGGCACTAACAGAAGTAAGCAGGAATAAGCAGAAGGGTGCTATTATGGATGAGTGTGTTTTCATTACTGATTTTAATTTCATGAGAGCAAGTAACACGGTCCCCCTCACACACACACAAAGATTTCCCACTGTCCATTCAGCTGCTGAAACTCTCCCTATTTTGTTACTCTGCTTACTCCTGTCTGTCCCCTGGCTTTACCTTACAAATTCTATTTACTTCCTATTGCTCCTGTATTAATTTTCTGTTGTCCTCTCTGTGGCTTGTTTGAATTCTCAGACCACTCTCTTCTCTCCCCTGCTTTGCCATGCATGCTGTTTAGCTATGGCTTTGCCTTCCAGAAAATACCCTCCTTCTCCTCCTTCCCCCTCCTCCTTTAAAGTTTCAGATTTCCCTTCCTGGCAGGCAGCGAGGGGCTGCACACCATGCCCTAGCCGTCGGGTCTGCTCTGTAACCACAGGACCTGATTCACCTCCTGCAAGCTGAGTAGCGTGAAAATAAATCAGCTGAGAAGGAGCTGGTTGGGAGTTGCGAAACACAGGGACACATGGCGAAACCAACACACGGGCTGGGTAGTGACCAGCAAAGATCTCAAGGAGTTTGCAGTTCTCCCATATATATTCCCTTCGGGACAGCACTGCTGAGTGAGATCTTTTAACAGATTAGCTCTGCCACACTTTAAACCAGCTTTGCGTGTTCAGCTGAGATGCGCTTAACCCAAAATCCTGCGTCTGAAAGTGCCCTTACTCTGCCTTCCGTCTGGGTCCCAGCTTCACAGGATGGTTTTGTCCCTAATACCTAGGATGTAAACACAGCCATGCTTTGAAGAAAATGTAAATCCAGACCTGAGCTTGAGCCCATCTCTAATCACCGCTTGATTTTGTTTTCTTCAAATCTGGACATTTGAGTACTGAAGCAAATTAGTCATCTCTCCTTCAACAGGTTCTCCTCCTGCAGCCGCCTGTTCCCTGAGACTTTAAAAATCACTGCTGTTTGTGCCTGGCTTTGTAGCCGTGACAAGCAGATATTTAAAGTGAATTTAGAAGCAAGTGTCTGAAGAGACTGTGTAGATCCTCATCTTTGAGTTGCTCCTTGAGGAAGGCAATGGAGCTTTATTGGGGTTCAAGTGTTTGAGTGTATGAAGCCGTTCCCAGAACCTGTATCTCCAGTCCTGCCACATCAGGCCAGTCCAGTAACTCAGTGGCTTCTGTTTTCAGAGTAGCGTGAAGCCTTCACTGCAGAGGATTTATGTTTCCTTTTGACATTGTACAATATTTTCCTCCCAGATTTCAGTGAAGTTTTGCTCTTTCTGAATTGTAAATGCCCCCCAAAAAATTAATGGTCAGAATGTTCTCTCTTGAAAAGATGTTTGCTTTTCACAGCTCAAACAGAAAACAGCTCAGTGCATCCAAAAGCTGCCTCACCCTTTGAGCGTGTTCCCAGATCTCAGCCAAGAGCACTACTATGGAATAGCTGTGAGTAGCCGGAAGAGCATTGTGGGGATTGAGATGCAAATGAGCAAAGCAAACAGCCCCCTTCGCTGCAGAGGTTCCCTATCTCCTTCTGCCCCTCACTTTTGAACCGGGGGAGGCTTAACCTGGGCATGGCTCTGCAGCCACGAACCCTGGCTCCACAGCCAGAAACGCTGGCTCTGTGGCCGCATCCCTGGGCTGTGCTCATTTCTAGGACTCATCAGCTTGGGCCGTATGGAGAACTGTATCAGCATCGTGAAGGCATGGAGGACAGAGGGGCTTTCAAAGCCCTCATGTTGCCCTTACTTTCTAGGTCCCCAGAAAACTAAACATCGCTGCCTTTTCTGACTTAAAAGTGGGAGAATGAAAGCCAGACGTAGTAGCCACTGCAAAATAGCACACGCTGTTCCCTGTCTTAAAAAGCTCCCAGTTTTCAGGCAGTTTCAAAAGTTCCAGAGTGTAACGTGAGCAGCTGCCTGGGCACTTGTTTGTTTCATCAAATGCAGAGAGTTAGAATATTGCAAAGGAAATCAGATACAGTAAGTTGGGGGGCGTGCAGAGGGTTGCACATATAAACGCGCCGAGGAATAAAGCAGTACGGTGTTTTCTCTGTATGCTTTTCTTTCCACCATGAGGGAAGGAAGCAAAACATTCTAACAAAACCTCCTTCTAAAGAAATAAGGCACTGAGCTCTAAAGCCTGTGTCACTGCACACGACCAGGAGAATACGGCGTTTTGCATTATTGCGTGTTGTCATCACTTTGCTCAGTGTTGTCCCTGCATGCTAATTACATGCTTACATGCATTGCATCATTTGACATAATTACTGTAATTATGTTAATACTTCATAATCAACAGAACAGTACCTGTAATTTAACAAACAAAAACGACATGGAAAGCTAAACCCACAAATGGAAGGGGACGCACTGCGAAGGATTTAATCCTTGGTGCGGAACCAGGCAGAAAGCACTCAGAACTGGAATGTCCTGGCTTAGTTGTCGGATCCTCCCAGACAGCACCAGGGCACTTTGCGAGGTGTTTTGAAAGGTACTGACGAGGGTAACACACCAAACTGTGAGCAGGGTGTGAATGTTTAATACTCATCCATGAACTCTCACCTAGAAAAATCTGTGCAGTGCCCTTAACGAAGCTGCGCGACAGACACTTGAAAGAACAACAAGAGACTGAGAAAGTCAGTGATCTGGAAATATTTTAACCCCTCTCCTATCTGTGGATCTACAACATCAATCTCAACCCCCTTGTTACTTTTTTTTGAAAGAAATACGTGGCGCCCTGCATATCAGAGCACAGTCTGTGTGCAGCTGGATTCCCCCCCCCCCCC
>VZSC01012366.1:286331-332011 GCA_013398225.1 Steatornis caripensis | reverse complement strand
CATTTTTTTTTTTCTCCATTTATCTTGTCCTGGGTAGTTTGGTTTTGGGGCTGATTCATCCCCCGTGCATCCCTCCCATCCTGGACGGCGTTTCTTTGCCTCTCCTTTCTCACAGAAGGGTCTCTGCCATTAAGGGTTAAGCGTCCAAAGTCAACTATGGGATAAACGGGGACATTAAACCAGAGAAGGAGTTATCCAGAGTGGTCATTAAGTGCTGGAGAGTTTTACAAATAAGATCGAGTCCCAAGTGCTTCCTGGTAAGTGGAGACACAAGGAGGTTCTGGCAAAATTCTCAGCCTCCCTCCATTCAGGATCCGTGCGCAGGTGCAGGTGATCCCGCTGAGGGCAGCGGCCGCGGCTGGCACCCCGCCGCGCCCGGGGGCAGCCAGCAGGTCACTGCTGCACCCGCGGGTTCCCCCAGCGCCGGCGGAGCGGCCCAGAGCCGTTCCCGGCCGAAGGNGTGGAGACACAAGGAGGTTCTGGCAAAATTCTCAGCCTCCCTCCATTCAGGATCCGTGCGCAGGTGCAGGTGATCCCGCTGAGGGCAGCGGCCGCGGCTGGCACCCCGCCGCGCCCGGGGGCAGCCAGCAGGTCACTGCTGCACCCGCGGGTTCCCCCAGCGCCGGCGGAGCGCCCCAGAGCCGTTCCCGGCCGAAGGAACCCCTTTGCTCCCCCCCGGGCATCACCCCTTTCCCGCACAGCCCGGCAGGCCCGGGGACAGCCCGAGCAGGGGAGCGGGCAGGGGAGCGGGCAGGGCAGGAGCGGGCACCCCGCAGCGGCACGAGGGCTCAGGCTCCGGGCCGGGGGGGGGTCCCGCACCAGCCGGGTCGGGCCGGGCCGTGCCCGCGGGCTCACCGATCCGGCGCCGCGTTTTGCTCGCGCAGTAAGTGCCGGCCCCCCCGGAGGAGGGAGAGAGGGAGGGAGGGAAGGGGGGGGAGAGGAGGAGCCGGCTCTTTGCGGGCGGCTCAGGGAGGCAGGGCCGCTCCCCGCCCCTCAGCTGGGAGCCCGCAGCGAGCTGGTGCAAACTTCAGAGGCAGAGCCGGAGCGGCGCAGCGCGGAGCCGGGCATGGGGTAGCCGCTCCCCACCATGTAGGCGAGCCCGCACCGCTCCGCGCCGCCTGCACCGCGTTCGCACCGGGCCGGGGTGGGGGGGAAGGACCATGCGGAGCGCCCCGGCCGCCGGGCTCCTGCCGCTGCTCCTGGGGCTGCGGCTGCTGCTGGGCGGCGGCGCCGCGGCTCAGTACTCCAGCGACCTGTGCAACTGGAAGGGGAGGTGAGGCGAGACCCCCTCCGGGATGGCGGGGTCGGGGGGAGCGGGAGCTGCCACGTCCGTTCCCGCCCGGGGAAGGAGTTGGTGCCGAAAACAAAAGGGAGAGCCCTCCCGCTGCGGAGCGGCGCAGGGCGCTGCGATGCCCGCCCGGGGCTCGGGGAAGGGGGGGCGGCCCGCGGCGGAGGGCCGGGACTGCGGCGCGGCTCTGCCTCCCTCCCCTGCGGGGAGCCGGCCCCCCTCGAAGAGGCGCGGGGCAGCGGCCCCCGGAGCGGGGGAGGAGTGGAGGGGCCGGGGCGGGCTGCTCTCCCCTCTGCCCGGCAGCGCGGCTCGGTGGGCTGGGAGGAGGAGGAGGGCGGTGCCACGTCCGCCACGGAGAAGTTTTTCCCTGCGACCATCTTCCCCGCGGCCCCCAGCGCTCCGCGGCCGCGCTCGGGGCAGCCCCGGCTCTCATCAGCCCCGGCTTCTCCCGCTGGCCCCGGCATGGGGTGCACCTGCGGAGCGCTCCCGCAGCGGGCGGCCTGGCCCTACCCTGCCCGGCGCCCCGCCCCGCCGTCACTCCCCGCTCCCGGGAGGGTCTCCCGCACTTCGTCCCGCGGAGACGGTGATGATGAGCCCTGGGAGCAGGGGCTGGCCCAGCCGCCTCGCTCCTCGTTTGTTCTGATCGCACTGGTTGTGAAAGCTCTCCAGCTCTCAAGTGTTTATCTCCCAAATTATCTTTCCTTTAATTGCCTGTAATAGGTTTAACGTGTGCGGTTGGGTCTGTGACCTCCTCCACTGCTCATAGTTTTAAAAAGCGACTCTGCTAACAAGCGAGTGTTGCTGGATCAGGCTTTCTGTACTCGGAGAGCAAAACGTTTTGACTCTAGTATTCTGCCCAAATCTGATTTTCTTTAAAATAAAAGTTTGGCCAGCTTGTATCAGTAGGCTATTTTGTAGTAGGGAGAAATCAAAGCAGGGAACCAGCAGGATTGACTTTCAATGTAATAATTTCTTAGCTGTTGCTGTCTGAAACGTGTAGATGCTTGCTGTTTACTTTTTTCTGAATTTTTTTTGACTCTTGGCAACTGATGCGTAGTTAATCCCAGTGAATCCACCTGCAGCCGAGTCTGGCAGGGACCAAACCTATTCATTCTGTGGCAAACTCCTAATTGTATCGTTTTGCTTTGCCAGCCTTCCCCTGCCCCCAAAGCCGTACCTGCTTTCATCCCTAAGCATCTAGCTGCATGTACTTACCTAGACCTTACCACAGGGTACTGCACAGGGTACTGTTTTTTGAAAGACCGATGACAAACCGCTGTAATCTTGTCCTGTTTGGTTCTTATTTTTGTTCTGTTTTCTTAGAGCAAGCAGTGACCACCTGAGCAGGGCAGGAGTAAGCAATGCCTTGAGTATCAACTAAGGGGGTGAGGGTTGGTGGGGGCGGTGAAGTGAAACAGCATTTCCTGTAACTGAGTTTGGGGTGCACGGGTGCTGCAAGCTTGGACTTACTCGCCTGTTCTTGCTCTGGTGAGCCAAAGCAGGGCTGTTGGTGACAGCTCCATGATGACACAGCTGGCGGCACAGGGAAGGAAGGAGCTGCTGCCTTGCATGCACGCTTCAGTCTGGGTGGTTTCACTTGTGTGAGAGAGTCCCGGGAGTCCAGGTAGACAGGGGACTTGGGAGAGGATAAAGTAAACCAGGCTGGCTTTGGCCTTGCTGGTAGCAGATGGGTGTCACCAGGAGTGCTGGCAGTCCTAAGGCCGTTAAGTATCATCTGCTTTGTCCTCAAAGACTAGCAGTTAAGAGGGAAAGAAAACTGATTTGATGTACCAGTAAACACCGTCTAATTAAATATTTCAGTGGGGATACTAATAGCTGGATGGGTCAGAAAGGATTTTTTTATGTGGAATATAGTATTTTGAAGTCATGTGATGTATTCTACCGTAACTAACTGTTTGGAAAACACTCGAATGCCAAGGTGTAGTCTTTCTTCCCACAGTGAAGTTCTAGGTTGTCTTGTGGTGGCAGATTTGACAGTCTAGTCATCTCCTACAGTAAACCTGAAGGTGTTTCCTCACCTTTATATACATGTCTATATTAAAAGCAACCATCTTAGAAGTAGAATATTCTGGATATGAATTTTTTTTCCCATTAGCTCGTGGAGAAGTGGCAAGCTTATATCCCTGAGTAGTATGACGAGCTTCCCTAGGATTCCTGTAGGTATCCCTCACGCTTCCAGGGAAATGTGATGCAATGCACAGCTTGGCACCTGCAATTTAAGTACACTCAATAGGCCGTAGCAGCATCTTAATAATAGCTTGGCACAGAGCTTCCAGGAAAGCTTTCTCCAGAAGAAAGCAGAAAGTTCACTGTGGTGTCTGTCTGGTTATTGCTCTTGCTGTAACTTCAAGTTTTCTTACTGCAATGACCTCTCAATGCTTTGACAAAAGTGCTTCGTTGACATACTGAGAATATGCTAGTCTGGCATTTTTGACTGTAGGAGCAAGAATTCTGTTCTGACGTGGCAGCTTACATCCATTGATCTTGCCCTCTACACCGATGGATGCTCTGGGGAAGTCTCAGTGCTCTCTAGCTTGTCATCCTTACTTAGATACCCCAAATTAGGAGTGAAAGTTCCCTGTGTTCACTGAAGGGTGCTGAGAGGACATTGCTCTTCAGAGCATCTGTAATAGAATAAATAAAGTAAATAGCTGAAGGAGATAGTGTGAATATTCCTCCTGCTCCTTTTCTTTAAAGAACACCTGTTGCATGTTGCAGCATAACCGTTTACTGCACCGATACAGTAATAGGTCTTTCAGGGCGGACAGAGGGTGATGGCTGAAACCAGAAAGGGAGAAGAGTGAGGAGACAAATGCAGTGATTCAGGATGTCCTCATGGAGTGGTATGAGGAAGTAGTACTTGCTGTAGTACTAAGTCCCAATAAACAGCACAGACTCGAAAGGGCGGATGGATGGCTCATCCATCACTGTAACCATGAAACAGCTGCCCTGTCTCCTTGCCATACACTTAAAAAAACAAAAACAGAACTCAAATGAGCCTGGGGAAAAAAAAAAGGCTCCTGGACCTCCATTATTTTGTGGAGATGGTGCGTCTAATGGGTGGCTAGTGAGAGCTAAACACGACGTTAAACAATCTCTCGACGTGGTGACATGTCATTTTGACAGAAGGCAAAGCGACAGGTTTTACTGGATGATGGTGGTTGCTGTTAAGTAATGTGAGCATGTATTTTGAAATCTGCTTAACTTTTGAGTCATCCTTTATTATAAGGCTTCATGCGTACAGGCACTTGTGCTTGATGTATCTGTCTAATGGCACCACTCTTGCCTGTGGGATATAATTGGCTTTCAGAAGGTAATTTCAGAGTCCACCCTGTTTTTTGTTTGAACAGCATGAACGTTTGAACAAAATGAAGGTTAAGGCTTTTTTTTTCTGGCATAAATTCACTGCCTTGGTGTCATTGGGATCACTTGCAACAGCAGTTTCACTGCATGAGTTCAGAGTTTTGCCCCTGGTATCTTCCTTCTGTTTAAACACTCAAGCTTCAGGGTGGAATTTGCCAGTGTAAGTCCTGCAAAACCTTTGCAGCTTGTTTTGATGTCTTGAGTAGGAACAAGTGATGGGTGAGGGTAGTTTTTTGCTCTTTTGCTGAGGGATAAGCTTTACCCTCTTTAATTTTACTCATTCACTGCTTGCACATAAACAGACTTCTCTGTTTTCTGTTGAGTGGCATCATGCGCGTGCTGTGGTGAAAAGTGATTTTGTGGACCAGATGTGGATTTACAGTCAACTTGAAATATCCCATTGAAAGTTGCTTTTCCTGCGTGTGTTAAGTACTACTGAATTTTAGGGCAAGAGACTAAAGGTCAAAAACTTGTCCCTCTTTTCTCCTCATCTGTGTTCTTGATGTGGCTTTCAAGACTATTCAAAAGCACATGTTTGCAGGCACTGTTGTTATTAAATATGACTCTTTTTTCTGAGCTTCCTCATGTAACCTCTATCAAGTGGGTCACACTGACACTCACAATAATGAGTCACGTCAACAGTAAATGCAAACCATATGGGTTTTTTTCCCCTTCTTTTACACATTGCTTCTTGTTACTTTCTAAATGCTGGCTTGAATTTAAACCCTGTTCAGCACCTGAATATATCTTTGGGGTGGGGAACTGTGTATTTGGGGGTTTCTGTTGAGAAACCAGAGCTTGATGTCATTACTTGCACTATATTAAAATATGTCCGTTGTCACAGATTTCCTGTGTAACCTCAGACGAGTCACTTAATCTTTCTAATTTTTTTTTCCCTGTCCTGGTTCATCTGCCTGCAAGTGGGAATGTTGTACAGCTTCCCACAAGTACTGCAAAGCAGACCCGTGAGCTCCGTCGAAGGGTCTCATTTTGGGTGGTGCTCTACAGGCACAGAATAAAAGATGCTTATGTTTGGGAAGTAGGCGCACAAAGCGTAGGAGGAGAAACGAGCTTGGTGGTGAAGTGATTTGCTCGTACTCGCATAAGCACTTTGTGACAGGACAGGGACTGTGACCAGAGGAGTTTTGCCTAATGGCCCAAATACTGTAAGCAAGAAACCAGGCTTCCCACAACTTTTTCCTTTGACTGGAGTGCCCGCAGCGTGCAGTGTCGTATCAGTGCTTTCAGTCACTCTGGGTAAAGAACCTGTGGGGCTGGCCTGGCATCAGTTACAGGCAGCAAGGGTTGTTTAGAGCTGTCCTCAGTTTAGGCTGTGGACAAGCAAAAGTCACAAGGGTTTAGTACTCATCCTGCTTAAGCATGGCAGTTTGCTCTCCTCTCAGTGGCAGTTGGCCTTTGGATCTCTGTGTTGCTCTGCTGTCCCTTCTCTGTGATCACCAGCCCTCAGAATGGCGGTTGGGGTGTTAATTCTTTGCCATGGTGCTGCGTAAGGCCACAGGACCAACGGTGGCCCTATGCCCCAGTGATAGTCACTGGCCACGTGTTCTCTTTTTTGCTGAACACCCACAGCTCTGTGGCTGCTCATAGCCCATTGGAGCTAGGCGGTAGAGTGATAAACTAAACTTAAACCTCACATCGGGGAGAAGTGGGGGAACATAGTACACGTACTGAAGAAAGCAGTGTAGTTCAATGCTTCCCCAGCTATGACTGGGGAGTGTAGTGTCTTCTCTCCACTCCCTACCTCCCAGTTTGGAGATTGGGGCTGCTCAGCTGGGGCAGGGGCATCAGTAGCACCCAGAGCATCCCTTGGCTCCAGTGCACAGGGTGAGCTTGGCATCCCTCCCAGTTTCAGACGCATTTGGAATATAGACTTGGAAAGGGAACAAAGTACTCGGCAGAAGGTGGAGTCCTATCTGCGAGGCTGGAGAACGTGCTGGTTTAAGCCACCAGGAAGGGAGTTCAGGCGTATGTTCTTTACTTGGTATGTGCCAAGTCATTTGCCACAGCTCAGCTGATGAGCAGTAACTGAGGCTGTAGTAATTTAATTGCTTTTGATCATGTGCTTATATCCTATTTAATTTTGAAGTCAATTACTAGTGGTTTGACTTTTTCTTTTGAGAGATGATTTAAAGCTGTCCTATAATATTAAGGTTGCAGTCTTGCAAGAGACAAGCACTTCTGACCGCTGCTGAGCTGGATGGGCTAATACTCCATACTGTCACAGGTGTCCTGTGTTCGTTGATGTGGGTCTTTCAAGGTTTGAGGTTATGACAGTCGCATTACTAACTCTGTCATTTCTCTAACTTTCTCTTTCTTTCTTTCTTCCCCCAGTGGCTTAACTCACGAGTCTCACAAGAAGGATGTTGAGCAGGTCTACCTCCGCTGTTCTGAGGGGTCAATAGAGTGGATGTATCCCACGGGAGCACTCATAGTCAACCTGCGACCCAATACTTCACCTGCCTCTTACAAACATTTGACTGTTTGCATAAAGCCCTTCAAGGACTCTGCAGGAGCAAATATTTATTTGGAAAAAACTGGAGAACTGAAACTCTTGGTCCGAGATGGAGATCGCCGCCCCAGTAAAGTATATTGCTTTGGCTATGATCAGGGAGGCCTGTTTATTGAGGCCACTCCTCAGCAGGACATTAGCAGGAAGATTACGGGCTTCCAGTACGAATTGATGAGCAAGGGGATAGCATCTGATTTGCACACAGTTTCTGGTGAGTTCTGGGATACCGGTCGTATTTTCACGTACTGTATTGGATGCGTAACAGATGGCAGAGTGAGTGAGTGGGAAAGTGGTTGGGTCTGAATTTCATGTGCTTTTAAGGACATGTTTTATAAACAGGCTATTGCGGAAGAATTGATTTTTTTTGTTTGTATTTTTTGTTGTTGTTTTTTGGAAGCTGGTAGCATAGGCTGAATTCCAAATGATTTGTTATGGGCTGCATTGTGAACGATTCTCCCCTTGCAGGCGTGGGGTGAATCACAGGAGCTGGCTTCACCCTCCAGTGAACTCCAGTGTGAACTGGGCTTCCGAGCCTCGCTGTAACAGTTTTCTAAGTACTTTTTTACTCAGTTTTTAAGACCCCGCTGCATGTTTTGAATAATAAACATTTAAACAAGGAGAAGCTCTTTTTCCATGGGTTTTTTTAAACTCTGCAACTAGTGCTACTTGCTGACCTAATTATTGCTTTTTTTTTAACAAGGAAAATGGTGTGTTCCTTCCTCAGCTCTGCCTGTTACACTCTCTTGAGCATTATTGTGCCATGGCACAGCTCTTCGACACCATGACAATACTTTTACAGTGCCGGTGTTGTCTTCTTTCTCAACCATTATGAAAAGCAAGTTTTGCAGGGAGGAGTTTTATGCCAACCGCTTCCTAGAAGGAAGGGGCGGTGGACAAACTGAAGGAGCTTACAAGCCTGTAAAGTCTGATACTAAAAAGCAAGCTAAATACCATTTGGGAACAATAGCTCTAGGTGTACCCTCATTGTGCTAATCAATTAGGCAGTTTGAGACGAAGAAAAACTAGCATTTTTGGAGGATGATGCGGGGAAGGGGAAATTCTTTTTAGATAGGCAGTATCTCGTTCATGCATCTCACCCATTCAGAATTGCTTCTAGCTTTTATCCCCGAAAGTAAGGAGGGGAGATTTCCAGAATAGCCTGAGGAATAGCAAATCTAGGGTAGTTTGTCCCAAATGACTAGGGTGGTTTCAGGGTTTAGGTATTTTTAAGCAGTGGTGGCAAACAGGTTTCCCTTTTGAAATGGTAGGGAGTGAAGGCCGCCCCATAGCAGGGGAGAAGAGTCCTTGCAGCGCACTTGAGATGAGTCAGCCCGGGGTAAAACCCGATGTAAAGTGAGCCTAAGACCCTGTACGTAGGCTGTCTAAATTCTGCGGTAGTGATGCCATATGCTTTGCCTGAGATGCCGCTTGATAAGCGGCGGTGTGGCTAATTAAACTGCAGCTGTATCTTCTAGGCATTCATCCCTCATCCTTTTTTGGGTAAGTGATTGCAGAACTTGAGTCCCGTCCTCTCCCCTCCCCTGGCTCCCTTCCACAACAGGACTCTGTATAGTTGTGCATACTCACCGCCCTGCTAGCGTTTAGGTGTTGGCACACCAGTTCAGATGTGGCTTTTTTCTTTTGTGCAGATCTTAGCTGGACTGAGAGGAACAGTTCTTAACTCAGCAAGAGGTAGTTGGCTGGGGGCTAATGCAGTAACCCCAATAACTGATAGATGGCGTGTTAAAACAAAAAACTATAAACACAAATACGCAAATATTTAAGTTGCCTTCTTTACTCTTGCTGTGTATGCAACTTGTAGCTCAATATCGAGGGTTCTGCATTTTAAGCAGAATTCTCTGCTTCTGCATTGTACAAAGTGCTGCAAAAGACATAGGGTATCTGCTGCAGAGCTGTTTTCCCAGTAAGATCATTTCTGCAAAGATGAATACACTGTGCAGAATGTTAGCTATGTAGTAAAATTCCATTGCAGAAGACATTAAATACATTGTTTAATCAGTTATTTGGAGAATGTTCCCAGATTCAGTGCTTCTTTCTTTGACAGGCTGTGAAGATGGAGACACGGGCAGGCTAGCGATAAGTCACTTAAACTCACCAAGAAAAGTTCTGTACTGTTTTTTTTTTCTTTTAAATTTGAAATTGCTTTTGCATATAAGTGAAATAATATGCGACGAATACTGCTCATCCCTGCTGTTTTCGGTTTGCACATAGGTATGGTTTCTCCCAAGCTTTGCTAAAATCAAGAAGACTCGCTGCTGGCATGCTTAACATCGCAAGCTGGCACAAACTGCTGTGTTTTTAGAACGAAGTGCTCTTGGTCCTGCATAAAATCTTGGAGATTTTTAAAGCTGATGGGAGTTTTCTTCAGAGACTTTCAGAAGTCAAACTGAGGACTGAATCCAATTACAACCTTCCTCTTTGATAGGTGTATTAAATCACTTTTTCTATGACTGCTGGATTCTCAGCTGTAAGACACTGGTTGAGTTTCGGTGCTGTCTTATAAAACACTGTGGTAGGCTATCTACTTCATGCTCCAAGTGTCTTGTTTGGACAGAAGAAGCTTTTTAATAGTTCATCAGCAGAGCCTTCAGGGCAAACTAGGGATCTCTATTGTATTTTAAATTATTTCTCTTGCCTTGTTTTGGATCCCCAGACTCTGGGGAAGGGCAGTGGGGGGGATGGAAACACGATGAAAATGCCATACATGACTCTTTCCACTCCTCAGTCAGATGAGCACTTTTATTCTCCTATAAATATCTATACGTCTGGGGAAACTGCCAAATAGCTGCCTTGTGAGGCTTCTATAGAGCAATATATTTGGGTCTCTTTGCAGTTCGTGGACCTCCTTTCTTCTGGAGCTGCTTCTAGTTTTTCTGTGAAACCTCTAAATAAATGCCCTTTACAGAGCTGTTCATTTGGAGAGGAAGTTTACAATCAATTGACTGAAATCACTGGTGGCTTCTTCACTGGAGAGGAGGCTCAAGCCAGAGGCAAGCGCTGACCTTAAAGGGGTTGAAAACTGGATTTAAGCGTCTGCATTTCTCTCCAAGCGTACTTCTGGCCCTCGGTCACGAACGTGGCTTACTGTGTTTTGGCTGTTGCTGTTGCACGCTGGAAAAACGAGCCTGTCTTAGTTGCAGTTTGACAGAGCTCAGCAGAGCTGGCAGTACGTGTGAAGAGATGACAAAGACCTGAGATGCTGTGGCACATGGGGGCTGAGGTGTGCTGGCAGAGCTGGGCAGAGGAGGCTGGCACGCTTCCTCGTCTTGCTTAGTGCTGCAGCACTTCGTCTGATGGCGAAGGACCGAAAGTCACAAATACTGCATTATTTTCTTACGACTGCGGAGTGGGGGAGGTGACTATCATAAAAGACCCAGGTGTGGGGCTCAGTAATCCAGCCCTTTCCTTGTGCAATAACTACTCGCTAACAACTTCTCTCGACTTTCCCTGAACAGTGTGCTTGTTTCCTGGTGATAATTATTGTACTCTGCCCTTGAGTTTACTCTCTCTTCCTAACCTGGCATCCCAGCTCTGATTAAAGAGTATAAGTCATCTGTTTAATACTTTAATGACCTGTTGTGTCCTCGGAGTCCTGACATTGCAGGGTGCATCAACAAATCAGCAACGCTTGGCAGGGTGCCTGTGGTTTAATTAGAAAACCTCAAGTTTTATTAGTTTACAGTCATTCTTTCCCACTTAATCAGAGCCTAGCAAATAATTCAGTAGAAAACATACACAGGTTCTAAACCGGGAAGGTTGAATGACACAGTGCAGTCTTACAATTTTCCAGATTTTGGGGGTGTAACCCTCTTGGCTCCGAGTCTGCCTTATCACATTCTCTTAAGGCTTCCCTAACCGTAGGAAGTATTTGTTGTACACTGATATGTTTTAATTCAGATTGCTGAAATTTGGTGTGGGGTGGGTTTTACTCTGGTAGTAACCAGAAAAAAAAGCGCATTTCTAGGGGTTTGTAGTTTCTTAGGCTGGGAAGAGGAGCGAAGGCAAGCATGCTACAGCGCTTGTCACCATTTTATACGAGTGAGTGGTCCCTAAGAAGAGACACCTCGACAATTCAGGCATCCTGATGAGTGCTCCTCTTGATACCCAAAGTGATGGGTGACTAAAAGTGCTTTTGATTTCAGATTAGGTTTTGGCTTGTACCCCTGTATGATTCCCATCCTCGCTGATGGTCCATTGGCTTCGGCTTGGTATTTTCCCAGCTGAAGAACTGAGGCACTGTGACATTTTGGCCCGAGGCCATTCGAGAAGCAGCAGAACTTGTTTAAGTTGTTGAATTCTGTTGATTCAAATAATTTCTGCTTGTGCTGGAAGACAATACTCTGTGTCTCTGCTGTACTGGCACGTAGATGGAGGCTTTGGCAAAAGTGTTCTCTGGCCGTATAGTTCCTAGAAGTTTTCCTAAGGTGTTGACCCACGTGAGCTTCTCGGCTATAGGGGGGCGTGTGCCTGGTCTAGGTCTGCCTTGCACCGCAGCAAGCAGCTTGGATTAAATTCCTGTGAAATGTGTGAAGGTCCCTTGAGGGTCATTTGCTTTTTAAGTCCTTCAGCTTCTGCTCAACTAATCTGGACCAAGAATCTGCAGGTTTGACCAAACGTTTTGGAGAGGAAGGTCAATCCTCTTCCTTCCCTCCCACCAAACGACCTTTATTTTGTTACCTAAAGTCTGTTTCAAGAGTGTCACATCCAAGCTCTGGATCCAGCTTTACGGAGGCTGTGTAGTTGGCCTTTCCCATTGCATGCTCACGGGGGATGTCTGTAGGTTGTTAGAGCTCAGGAGTTAAATTGAAAGCCCATTCATTACCCACCTGCTTTTGTGTAGTAAAGAAGTCAAACTTTAACAAAAATGTCCCTTTATCTTGATGGCATCTACTGACTTAGTGCAAGTTCTAGTAACCATTTTATACGTTTTCTTTATTAATGCTGGGTACCTGGCTGAGAATATTAATAGACAGGAGGCACAGCACTCAAGTGGGTATCTGAAAAGCAAGGCAAAACTGGATAAATCCAGTTAACTAATTAAGAACAGTATTCAGCTATTTCCTGTATGTTAATTCACTGGCCTGAGAAAACAGATTGGAAATCAAGAAAGCTCCTAAGTGTTGGGGGTACGCCAGCATTTCTACTAAAAAACGGGCTTTCTGAAGCACCCCTCTTAACTTTTGATCTTTAATGCAGTTTGGGTTTGGCAGAGGTGGGGCACCCATCTGCCATAACTCTGCAGGTATTCTCCCGGAGCGCTGTTGTCATTGCAGCTCGGAGGCTCCTAATCTCATGCTTTCCTCTAGTTGCTCCCAAACACCCAGTTTTTATTCTTTCTCCTTGGAAGTCTGCGTGTGCTGCTAAGCTTTGGAGCCTGAAGCAGCAGATGCGCTGGTTTATTTTTCACTTCTTGCTGGAGTGGAAACATTCTTGTTTTTTGTCCCAGAGCCCGGTGAGCAGGAAGCTGCGGCTTCTGTGCCCGCTGCCTGCCAAGGTCTTCACAATATGGAAATTGCGATGGGTCCCTGCTGTGCTCATCACCGCTGTTAGCAGAAGAGGTGGTGGAAAGAGGCACTGGGAACACTTAAATTGAAAGTCCCTGTGACCTTTATGCTTAGCACAGGTTCTGCTTGAGTCATTGTGACCATCCGAGGTGTCGGCACTGGGGTGGGAGCACCACTGTGTGCTGCAAGCTTGGCAGGGGTGTGTGTTCTAATACTCCCCATGAGATGAGAAAAATGCCTTGCTTTGTCTTTTTTTTCCTGCCCCAGTTTTCTGCACAGGATAAAACTTTCATACCTCTTGGGGTTAAGCTGTGTTAGGGGAAAAAACCCAAATCCAAACGGGGTCTGGTTTGATTTGCACAGAAGAACAGAATTGGTGTCGCACTCGTCCCAGCAGGACTTGCTGGGGGAATGCATAAGGAGCAGCAAAGCAGAGCCCAGGGATCTGTTCTGTAAGACTGAGGCCATCGTGCCTGGGTGGCATGTCGTCAGGTGGGCTCTCCCATGCAGCTAAAGGTTTGCTGTTGGTTTACGTGCTTTTCCTCTCTCTAAAAGGTCAGCAGCAATTCTTGAGAGAAAAACACCAGAAAGCAGCCTTAAAATGCAGTTGTTCAAAACACACTTCAATTATTGGCCTTATAAAGGACCATTTTGACACTCCTGCTTTAGGATACATTATTTGCTGAATAGTTTTTCTGTGCTCACCCTCCTTGCAGGAAGGTCTTCTGCAGCAACTTCCGTGTCTTTTCCCATAATAAAGGATGATGCAAAACTAGCATGAACAGCATTCCCTAACGCTGTGTGTATTTGAAAAAGTGCATTTTGAGCTAGTTTTTGAGGGTGTATCACTGAACTGGGTGTCATGGGTCAACATCTAAATTGATCAGGCTGGCTGCTGTATAACACAGCCTGGAGTGAGATTAATTTTGAGGAGCTAGAAACCTACTCTAATTATTCATGTGCCTAAAGTGGTCAGATTTGCAGCAAATGATTGACCAGGGAAGAGGGGAGGAGTTTGAGAGCAAAGTTTTTGAATTTCTTCCTGTGTGAAATGATTTCAAAGTGCAGTTCTGATGCTCAGGCAACGCACACGCTCTTACATGTTCTTATATTGAGCAAGGGTGACGTTTTGGGGATCTGAGCCTCAGTAAGGTGAAAAATGTTAAACTGAGAAGTCTTCATCTAAAAAACCCACCAAATGTGGAGGGCTGCCCTAATTTAATCTCTCCTTCCCCCAAGAAAACGAGCTTGACAGCAGTCTCCTCTGGCCCTGCTTGTCCTTTCATGTTGCCGGAACAGAGCTGGTTTTGCAGTGGGCAGAGGAGGTGACAATGGACCTGCAATGATAAATACACAGCTGCAGGGGAGAGGGGGGAAGAAAATAGCTTATTTTTGCTAGACTGGCCACGAATGCCGTTAGCTTATTTCTCAACTCAGTGGGCAGTCAAAACCAATAAGCAGTCAGGTGTATTGTCTGGGCAGCTGGGGCTCTGCTTTGCTCTGACCTTTATGTATTGCAGAAGATAGTCCCACAAACAGATTTGCAATCCAACGGAGTTGCTTGGCAGTCTTTAATAATGCTCTGTGCTTGCTCTGCAAAACTGTTTAGTTTGCTAATTCCTGAGGCTGTAGTTAAAGAAGGGATGGGAGGGCGGGGGAACCGCATTCCTCTTCCCGCCCCCCACCTTCCCCGAGGAATAAGAAACTTACTGAAACATGGGCCAAATTTTTCCTATGTTAGGGCCTTGATTTGCAGGGCAGAAAACGTCTTTCACCTTAATCTGTTGTAGAAGCCAGAAAATATACACTGTAATATTGCACGCATACTTGGAAGCTACCCTGGACCCAAAGCTGTAATATGCTAAATCTGACCTTGGGAAGTTTAATTCTGGGCTGAAAAAGCTGCTGCCATATGACATGGAGCTTGATCCAGTGCTAACTTCTGCTGGTGATTCAAATTTGTGGAAGGATTTTTCTTTTTGTATGGGTTGTATGGGCACCTCCTCAGATACCTTTCTGCACCGCTCTGACTCCTATATGGGATTTGGGCATTGGTCCCTGCAACAGGCATAAATGCTGGTGTTTGCCCATGTCCCTTCCGGATGGCTGCCCTGCTGCTGGGAAGCTTGTGGTGATTATTAGTGCTGGGATGCACTGAAATTTCACTTTCACCTGAATGCCTGGCCTGGCTTTCCATTGCCTTAACTCCCCCAGGATCATTCCTGTTTGGATAGGATGCCACTCTTCCCCAACAGAACTGTTAGCAGTTCTACGCCAACTTCATCTGTGTGTAAATGGATGTGAGAAATTTAAGGCAAAGAAAAAAAGGAAGAAGTCCAGGCTTATGTAGAGCCAGCAAATGATCTTAATATGACAAAGAAATGTGTGCTGTTAAGTAAAAAAAGATTATCTATCTTAAAGGTTTTCCTGTTACAAATCGAAAACCTTTAGTGACTTTTTTCGGGTTAACTGAACAATGTTCTAACCTTGAACATTTGCCTGTGTGAGCTGTAGCCCTTCCACAGTCCTCCTCAAGCATAGACTGAGCAAATAAACGTGGTTTTAAAACGAAAACTGGCCCTGTTCCTTCAGAGCTCTCCCACATACCAAAAAGAATTTGATTTCTAGAAACAAGAAGGAGACGGAGCTGTATGGATGTGAGTGCACATATGCTACTTTTTTTTTTTTCTTTTTTTAAGACTCACTTAATCTTTGATCTGTCATTACTCCACTCTCATGGTTTAACTTTAACCAGCCACTTGTTACTTAATTCTATTCCCCTGCTCCACAGGAGGCATTAATGGACCGGACTGAAGAGGAGGGAGGTGGAGAGGGAAGGAAGGCTTTGTGTTCCTGGCAGGTATCCAGCCTGGTAGTAGGTGCTGGCTCCAGCCTCTCCTATGGCCCTGGCAGGGGCAGAGCCAAGCTCCGGCACCCGAGCTGTGTTCCTGGCTGCACAGCTTCTCTGGGGCATAGGGGTAAAAAACACCTTCCTTTTTGATTTTCTGCCCTGCAAACACTGCGTGACATCTCAGCTGAGTGTTTTGTTAGCTATCAGAGACCAAACCAAAGAAGCCATCGAAACTTTCTAACTGTGTTTTCCTAGATCTGATTAGCACGTGCTTTTACAAGGCTTTGGAATGACGTTTTCTTTTGAAGAAAAAAGAAGCATTTTCTGAGTGAATTTTAAAGAGGATGAGCCAAGCCCTAAATCTTGGTGGGTTTTGAGTCAGAAGAACTATTTGCTGTGGTCCGGTGCTGCTGGGCGGTAGATGGGCAGTGTGGAGGTGCGAGGCTGCGGCTGCCCGTGCNTGAAGAAAAAAGAAGCATTTTCTGAGTGAATTTTAAAGAGGATGAGCCAAGCCCTAAATCTTGGTGGGTTTTGAGTCAGAAGAACTATTTGCTGTGGTCCGGTGCTGCTGGGCGGTAGATGGGCAGTGTGGAGGTGCGAGGCTGCGGCTGCCTGTGCTGTGGGCTCTTGTGGGACAGCCAGGAGAAAGGTCCTGCCCCAGCCCTTCCTCTGCTGCAAGGTCGGAGGAGACCGGAGGAGTCCCTCAACCGTCCGGAGGCACCTTTGACTTCCAGCAACTCGGCCACCCTCATGCCTGCCCAGCGCTTCCCATTCCTAATCCCTCTTGGGCAGCAGCGGTAGGTTCAAGGAAGGAGAGTGGTATTTTCTGTGAGATAAACAAATAGATATGTTTTTATTGGTGTCTTGTGCACGTACAGCAGAAGAAATTCCCAGCAGTTACCTTGCTGCCTGCTTTTCTCTTTAATTGCAATTAGGAAGTGGGAGAGAGAAAGCAGAGAATGGCAGATGATTACAAATGCTGCTTGCACAGAAGCGTGGACTAGCGCAGTTGCAGAGACGCTTTGCTGGGCTCTCCCTCTTCCGCTGCAATTCAGACATAAGGAATTTAAATGAAAATTTGATCTGCTGAGTAGGGTTTTTTAGACACGATACGTTGCAGGCTTGACTGTAACTGAAGATTTTTGTAGGGCTGGTGATGCAACAAGTAAGTGTACGAGCTTGGCTGGGAGTTGGCAGTGATCCCATTATCGTTACATCGCTGCCTGCCCCAGCACTGAGGTTTTGCCATGGCTGCGTGGGAGCCCAAAGCCCAGGACCGCTCTTCTAGCGCTGCCCTGGGATTGAGAGGGTCAGGTAGCGATGGAGACGGAGCTGTGCCTGTTGGCTGTGTACGGCAGGAGGGGAGGTAGGGAAGGAAGGCAGACAGGGTTTGGGACAGGCAGTATCTTTTCCTGATGGAGCAGTAAGTCCCACCAGAGGAGGTGGGACAGAAAGAAGTGTCTCGAAGATACGATACTTCTCATAATTTTTCCTGGGTTGATGCAGCTCATGCATGGGCCTGGAGGTAGAGTTGAATAGTGTCTAACGCTGCTTGAATAAAAACTGCTCTGTGGGGTTTTTTCATTCCTTTTTTTTAATTTTTAAACAAATGGCTGTTTGTGTTTCTAGCTGACCTTTCAGCTCATTTGTTAGAATGGGTGCTGCATCTTGGAACAGCAAAAAGGCATTGACTCCGCTATTCCAGAGGATCCTTACGTGCTCTGTAGCTGCTCAGCCAAGTTTCATTTTGAAAGCTGTTGCAAATGGAGCTTGCCTGGTACCGAATCTCTTCCTCACACTGTTCACGTAAATAGTCGTCTTTGGTACTTAAGGACTTTACTACCCTCTTGGAAGACATTTCTGTGAAAAGATAGATTTCGGTTTTATGGTCTCTTGTCTTAACGTTTCTCTGATCACAAAGGTCATCACATCTCTGATGGTGACGTTTACAATATGCTTTTTTTATTCTTTCTTTGCAGGAAGGAAGTGGTATTAACTCAATTCTCTTGGCACAATCCATGCCACAGCATATGAAAGTCTGCATTTCATTAAACTTATTTGCAGGTTTAAATTGTCCTTGGCCAGTTTCTGTATTTTCCAAGTTACTTCTGGAAACTTGTACATATGTGCAAGTCGAACTGAATGTTAGAAACGAGCTAAGGAACTGGAGTTGACACATGCTTTTCTGAAGAGGTAAAATCACCAATATCCCTGCTTCACATAAAGAGGTCAGGGGAGAACGTTGCATTGTGGCATCATGATTTTGGTCCAGCTGCTGAAACACCATCTTGTCCCCTACCAAGTCTTGGCTGTGTTTTGATTGTAGAAGAAGGGAATCTTTGAGTTTTGTGTCTTTGCTCATGATCTTTGTTCTGAGCTGCCTTTTCTGCTCAGCACAGGGGCTCAGATTAACTTTCTTGCACATACGGAGATGAATTCTTCTGCCTTCAGGAGGGCACTAAACCCTCTCAGTATGTTATTCATAGCATTAGCCTTCTATTGATGGAAGAAGCACAATCCCCTTGGATCCTGTGTCCGAGGCTTATTGAGCCAAGGGGCTGGGAGCAGCGCAAGTCCAGCTCTCGTGTTTGCTCCCTGACTTGGCGTTCTCCTACTGACACGCTGGAAAAAGCGCAGTGCTTGCAGAAAGCAGTGTAATCCTACCCCATCCAAAGACAGGAAAACGGTGTAAAACAAAAGAGCGATGAGAGAGCTCCTCTGTGTGTTGTGACAGGGTGTCAGTAACTTCCAGGCCAGCTGCGGAGATGCTCTGTGTCATCTGGCCATGTTTTCCCTCTCTGTGTGGCTGCAGGTATTATGTTAAATGCAGGTGTGCTGGATGCAGCTCTGCTGGCCTGAGCAACCAGCTAGCGTGTTCGTTTTGAATTTGAGATGCACTGACGTGCAGATGCATTGATGTAGTTGAGATGGTGTTTCAGTGAGCGTTTTGAGGTTAAATGTTATTTTGTCTTCCTCAGGGAGAGCTTTCTGACGGGGTGAGGAAAGTTGAAGGTATATTTAGAAAGGAGATGATGAGTCAAAGCGTGGTAAACCAGAGTGGTCGTCAAATTCTTGTCCACCTCCACTGCAAAGTAGCAGGTCTGGGATGTGAGCTGTGAGAGGTTTTTTTCATGGCAGAAGTGTTGCCTCTTCAGAGAGCAAGCCTAGGCAAACTTAGGAAGAAATCATTACAAGGATTTATTCTACTTTTTAATTAGTTAAAGCAGGATCAGGGCAAGATTTTTTTCCCCCTTGCTTATAAGATGTTTGGCCTTAAACTCTTGTCGCCCAGCTACATCACTGATACAGTAATCGGGTGAGATGTAGTAATTTCTGCTTAGGACTCAGAAAAATGACAGAGAAATGCACCATCATTGGAGAAACCACATTTCTATTTTTATAATCCGCTCTCGGAAGTCTGTACTCTGTGTTTCCAGGAAGGAGACTCATCCTGTGATGCCCTTTCCAGTACGGTTGCAATTACAGAGCTACCAATAAGAATTTTTGAAGGGTGGGGGTGGGTTTTTTTTTTGTTCCATATGAACTAATGCTGATGTCAGGGTGAGAGCTTTCATCTGGGAGACGGGTCTGCTGTGGACCCACACTGGTACGGCTTGAGGTGCTGCAGTACAGGCTGGCTTAGCTTAAATCAGCCTGGTCTGTGACAAGACCCGTTTGAATGTCTTCTGCTGAGCCTGCCTGCAAGAGAAAAGACTACTTGTTCTAAGGAGAAGATTTATACCTAGAACTAACAGAAAATAATGCTGCAACCCTGCCTGGGCCTCCTCAGTAGCTTTTGATACTTAAAAGGCCTGATTGCTCTTCAAAGGCTTATTCAGAACTACTAACGTGTGGGTGATGTATGCCACGGAAACTGGAAGCACAGATAAACCAGCTCTGTGTTTCCCTCCCCCACCATCCACACCTCTACCACACTGCACGCGTATACAAGCTTCTTAATAAAACCAAAGGGTATTCCTCGGTAAAGCGGTTTTCTGCAATTACTTTGTGTTAAACATTTTCACTTCTGCTTGAAGGGTGTCTCTCTTCCTGTGTGTGGTGCCGGAGCAGTGACGTATGTTCAGCAAAGCCTACCCACAGATGTAGGGTGGACGGAGAAGGTCTTTTGGGCTCAGTAAGTGGAGCTTAGGGGTAGCGTGTAGAGGCCCACAGGCTGGTTCGTCTAGTCTTCTTGATAGCTATGAGGTTGTGGAGCGTGTTGAGAAAATTCCAGACAGAGAGAGGAGACTTTTTACTTACGGGTTGGAAGCTGGTTTTGGGGTAAGGTAAGGTCAGTCGGACCCATGGGTGGCTGTTGAAACACAAATATTTCAAAAGAAGATCAGGCCCATTCATGTGGTTTCTATGATGTCTGCAGCCAGAGCCAGCTCGTCTCACTTTGAATGTGTCCTGCAGGGAGCTGTCATCCTAAACCATGATGATGGCCCTTCAAATAACCCCCATCTCCCATTTTCAGAGGACAGAAGGGTTGCGTGCAAATGTCACAAACCAAAGGAGGAAAGACTGGAGGTGTGTGGGTGTGTGTGCTGAGAGGACAGCAATACCGACCCACAGCTCTGGAGGCAGAAGAGCCTAATGCTAAATTGCAGCGCTAAAGGTGCGCTTAAATCCGTCCCCAACATTGGAGCAGGTCCTTTCTAGACAGCTCGACTCCCTAATGCTGGCTGAGCTGGGGACCTTCTGGAGCTCTTGGCGTCTCCTCAGGGCACGTCCCTCTCTTCCTGAGCGCTTCTGCCTCCCCGCGGAGAGGACCAGCAACGTGTTTGACAAAGCTGTTGGCCAACAAGTGCAGTCTATTGTTAGTATCGCCACGTCCTCCTCGGTAACATCAGGTTCAGAGGGCAAATCGCTCAAAGCAGCTGGGACATGACTGCTGGCTTGTGAGGAATGATGTAATTACATCTCCCTCTGCGGGGAGGTGAATAGAGAGGCCTTTGGAGGCACTGGACTGGGGGGAGTGGAGGGAGAGGGCTGCCTCAGGTTACTTCAGGTCAGGATACTGTCAAAATCCATCAAAGGCATTCCCAGGAGAGCCGGCAGCCGACGTGCACAATGCAGGCTTTATGCCACCAGCGGTGGAGTTGAGTTATAGGCATCTGGGATTTAGAGGGCTTCAATAAAATGTTGCTTTTCTCTCTCTTTCCCCCCCCACTCTTCCCCTGCTGCTGTATGAATTAAGGCTCTTTGGCTTATCGAGTTTAAAGGAATTAGGGCAGCTGACGTTGATATTATTGTTGTTGCAAGTTCATAGACTTGCTTTTGGACGCGAGAACCTGGGCAGCCCTCAAGCCATCGCCAGGGAGTTGGGCATCTGGCAAACACAGCCATCTTGTTTAGTAACTGGGCCCATTTCCCCAGAAAATGAACATCTTTGCCCGCTGTGCATGCGTGAAGTGATTTTTTTGGTTTTCTTTTTTTAGTTATAAGGATGCTTCCCATTTTAGCCCAACGTGTGTGTGTTGTTTTGACCTACTGATGAAGGAAAACACCTGTGGCCTGATCCTGGAGCGAATGAGCGCTGAACAGCAGCTGAAATCACTTGTGGCATAAACACATAGATTCCTTAATGGCTGCGATTCAAAAGAAAGTGTAGGCATTGCCTCCCCCTAAGGATTTTGTTTCTTTTATGAGACTGTGTAGGAATGAAGCTTTGGTTGTAGCGAGTGAATGTTATTTGCTTTTTAATGGTCCATTTACCTCGGCAGTAATCCTTCATGACTCGCTTTCCATCTGTGCTTGCATACCTTGGTTTTGCCACTTGCAAGATATATTTGATACTCTGTGAATGCAGATGTGGGAGTTGTTCCACAGAAGAGGATTTCTGTTCTTCATATGGCTGGAACTGCAGTGATGGGTGGTGGTAAATAGTTGTTAAATAAGCTTGCATGCCACCAAACTGCTGTGAGTCAGCATGGATCTGAAGTAGGTTTTAAATAATGATCTAGTGTGAGCAATGCTGAGCACTTTTAATTTCCTTTTGCATTTAAAAAGGATGCAGGATTTTGCCTAGAGTCCACAATTAAAATGATTTGGTTCTGTGTATACATGGAGATTTGTTCATCTGATTTATGATAGTGTCAGTCTCTTTAAATGGAAGGAACCGCTGTTGAAGTATTTTGGTTTTTATCTTTAATGCTGTTGCTTGTGTGCACTCCTTTTGAGAACAAAAATGGCTTAGTCATTTCGGTTTTTTCAATTTTCTGGTAGGGTTGGATGAACTACAGAGATGTCTGGTCTAAACCAAGACTGTTTTCACTCGGACTTGAAAAGGCCAAGATGCCTTTTAGTTATTAGATCTTTGCAGGACAAAAATATCTGAAACCCGGTGTTTGACATCCAGCTGTGGAGTTTGAGGATGTCCATCGGTTGTGCTTTGTTTTAGAGCTTCTCTCAGTATGAAAATGCTGTAGGGTTCATGCAGGTTTGCAGGTTACCTCCGTTTGGTCGATCTAACTCAGGTCCTGATTTGGGCAGAGGGAGGCTGGGGAAGAGTGGCGTTTGCCCTGGATGAATTTGGTAGGTGCCACGAATGAAGCAGCTCCAAAATAGGATGTTACGTGACCAATATAATTTTCTCTGTCAGATGAAACTTGGATGTTTGGTCTAGCCACTAAAGAAAGCCTCTTGAGTCTAAAAATTAAAATATCTTTAGATTGAATTTATTGTAGCACTCCAGTATGCCCAGGCTTTGCCTGGCTCTGTATTTCTCATGATATTAAACAGTTTGTAAACTTTTCCAGAAAAGAGAGTTGAAATGATGTGTGGGGAAAGAAGGGTGGTAAAGGCTGACTTTGTTTCCAAAGGCCCTGGAGGCATTCAGAGTCGACTAAATAGAAATGCCTGGTTGATCCAGATGCTTTAACAAAACTATTTTGCCTATGCGTTGCCTCTTCTTTTGGAGATTTTCAATGTTCTTGAATTATTCCTTCAAATATCCATGCCCAGAAATGTGCATTTTACATTCTCTTTAATCCTACTAAACAGCGTGTTACACTGTGTATTAATCATCTGACTGGAGCAAATCTGGTGGATTTGGTTCAATAATCCTTCTTTCTGGATCACTGCCTTTCTGGGACCTTGGAAAATATAAGAGATTTGCTGTGTCTTATGTTAAAGAATGGCTTGTGCCATCTAACAGAGGAAGGCTAATAACTGAGCATCGTAAGCATGTTGTTTAGACTGGTTTAAGTCTACTTAGTGCAACAGATAAACTTCTCTGGGAAGCGGACGGGGGTGAGAGGAAGGGTGTGACTATTTGCGAATCTGGTAACTAAGTGTTTTCAGATGTTGAGGTTCAAAAACTAAATTTTTGGGGGGATGGGAAGGAACAGGGTAGCTTCAGCTTAGAGTTTAATCATGGACCACACAATGAAATAAGCCGTAGCTCCAGCGCTTCGCCTCCTCTCCAGTGTGAGCCTTGCTTTGCTGTAGTACTTGCCTGACCTAATCCAGGCAGAGCAGCATGCTTGATGGGTTTTCATTTTCCTGACTGACGTGCAAGTGCCTCTTCAAGATGACATTAAGTGGAAAACGTGGGCTGCCAGTGGACAGGCTTAATTAGCATCGCAGGGCAGGGCAGACCCTGATAGTAAGCAAATTCCTGAACTCAATAGGGTATTACAGGAACATCTGTACTGCAACTACAGTACCTTCTCCTCAGAAAACGCTTGCTGAGTACAAAGGGGAGCCACATTCTTGCATTGATTAGATTAGTGCAGATATCCAAATGTTTCCAGCAGTACAGGAAATGGTCTTTGTGCTGCTTGAGCTCTAACAGATACCGGCTTGAGTTTCCGCTTTGCCTCTACACCCTCAAACACATGCGCTGGGTTTTTTCTCCTCTCTTTGCCTCCCCAACTCTGTAACCTCCTGGATCTTTGATGTGGTGATAGACTAAATGGCTTGTGAAATAGCCCGACAACACTTGGTAGAGATTGTAAGAAAGAAGCTTTGCCATCAGACTTTAAAAGGCACATGATCTTCAAAGCCTTTTTGAGAGCTTTGAATTTACAGCAGAGCACACTGCAAATGCACCCAGTATCAAAACATATTTTGCATAAGCGCAGCGAGTGTGTGGGGTGTTTGCTAGATAATATATCCCAGCAGGAGCGTTAAAGAAATCCATATTCCTGCTTAAGTACAAAAATCTCATGGGGCTAGCGTTAGCCTCCGTTTCTTGTCATGTTATTGATGCCTGACAGGTCTTTGGACCGCTTGTCCCCGTGTCTTGTGTGTGAGTGTGTGTGTCTCCCGTTTTTTGGTCAATTTAGATACTGTCTGATTTATTTACTATCTTCTAGTCCTTTGCTAACTCTGACGCTTTCTCTCCAGCTCCCTGCCGACCATGCAGTGACACGGAAGTCCTCCTGGCTGTCTGCACTAGTGATTTTGGTGAGTTGTTGCTTCCCCTCTCCGTTCTCCCCCGGATGGCTCACTTGAATGTGACACCCATAAACAGTGACGCACACCTACTTACACACGGCAACTTCCAGCAGCAGTAAATGGGGCTGTGTGCATGGGAGAGGGAGGAGGACATGGTGTGAAGGACCTCAAAACCGTGTGCCCAGCTGGCACTTCCCCAGGGTGGACAAAGGATGACCCAGCAACTGCAGTGGAGGTAGAAGTTCAAAGACTTGTGGTGTATCTAGGAGAGGCCTTTACTTGCTGCCCTAAAATGGACTGTTGACGAAAGACCAAAAGTTTCAATAATTCTCCGTGCTTCCCTTTTTAAAGAGGAAATTAATATTCGCTAGCATCTGTAGCGGCTGAAGAACAGAAAGCACGTTGTCAGGGAGTATTAAGCGTGTATCTTGTTGTTAGAACTCTTTATCATGATTGATGCTATTTTTCTGATGTAATTATTTTTGTGTTCAAATTTAATATGTGCGTGCCCTTTGCCGGACAGGTTACAAATATAAACTGTAAGAAATACAAATATATGTTGGAGGTTACTGCTATAAACTTAACTCTAAAAATAACAAAGGATCCCAACTGGGGCTGCTGCAGTGAAATCAGTTCCCCTTGAGCTGCCTGGTTGCATGGGGTTGAGTTTGGAGCCGGTTCTTCCAGAGGGGTTTTGGGTAACTCGTTCTTATGTCCTTTTTCTGTTTCCAGTGATCAGAGGCTCTATTCAAGATGTAACGAACGAGGCAGAAGAGCAAGAATCCATAATTCACGTTGGCGTCAACAAACTGTACAGGCAGAAGAGCAAAGTCTTTCAGCTCACGGGGGAGAGTGGGAACTGGCGAGGCCAAATAAAGACGCTTCTGGAGTGTGGGGTGAAACCAGGAGATGGAGACTTCCTTTTCACGGGACGCATGCACTTTGGGGAGGCCAGGTTAGGCTGTGCCCCTCGTTTTAAAGACTTCCAAAGGATGTACAAAGAGGCAAAAGACAAAGGGCTAAACCCATGCGAAATTGGCCCCGACTGAAATCCCCTGTCTGGCTGAAGATCGCTTTTAGCGTCTGGCCGGGAATATTTCCTGGCCACAGTGAAAACTCTGAACAAAAACGGTAACGGAGAGCATGGACAGATCTGGAGTGCAGGCTGAGGCCCCGCAGGACACGTCTGCAGCCTGCAGTGCTGTTAGACTAATGGAAGCAACAGAGGTACGAGCTCAGAAGGCTGCCAAGCAAGCAAGGCTGGATTTTTAACCAATCTTGTCCTTACGAATTAAGTTATTATATTTTTTTAGTGACTTCCTTAGGAAAACAAACAAAGAAAACTCCCATGTCTTAATAAAAAACCCAAATGAAAGCCAACATGCCTTTGTATCTTTTTAATACTAATTTTTAAAAATGTCTTAAGCTGATGTAGCATTTGATATGGCATATTCTGTATAAATGGCCAAGAATGTGATAGAGCACGGTAAAACATCTTAACATTGATGCTTTGTAAAAAGCTTGGTGTACAATTCAAAGTTGTTTCTTATGACAGAAATTTATGGAGCCAAACTCTTGTGTGTGTGTTCTTTTTTTTTTTATTTGAAAGAATGTACAACCGCCACCTGCAATTTTTCGTCCAGGCTGGCAAATTCTTTCCATTCCAGAGAAATAAAGGTCCCTGGATTTGACACATGCTGTTTAAAATCTTTATTTTTTTCTTCTCCGCCAGGCTGATCTCGGCTAGTCCAGATGTGCTCTTAGATCAGTTCTGGGCTGCTCACTTATTCTGCGGCTTCTCTGAGCAGAAACAGAGTTCCTGTGAGGCATTGGGAACCGCAGTGTTTTTCAAAGGGGAAGCGGGAGCTATTTTGGGAGATTTTTAGACACGTGTCCAGGCAAGGCTCTAAGTGTTCTTCTTTCCGATGCCGATGGGGTTATTTTGGGAACAGCTCCAAAGAGCAGGCTGCCCCTTCGTGTTTAGCTTGAAACTTTTAACTGTGCTGGCTGGTAGATCGGCGCAAGGCGGGCGTTCGTGCTTGCCTGTGAGTCCCGGGGGCCAGGACCAGGCTACCTTGTGAAAAATAAGTGCTTTAATAAGGGTGGGTCGCTTTTGCAGGCAGTGTCCCATGGGAGGTACAGGAGCTCTCCCCTCTCGCTCAGTCCCATCATTCCTCATAACCTGCAATCCATCACTTTAATGGTACCTTCCCAAGGGTTTTTTACCTCTTGCCCATGTTTATTCTTCAGTGCTCTCTGCCGCTCCAACTTTTATTTTAGGCCTTCAGGTTCTTTAAATAGAAAGTTTCCACTTAGTGACTCCCTTTGCCTCATCCCTCATACATCTTTCATGTAATTGTTTTTTCGGAGGCTTGGGAAGGGCGTCTGGGGCGACTCGGAGGATGGTCTTCTCGGGTGGATGCAGGAAGTTCTAAGACAGATGGGACAGAGGTGTCCCATGAGACTTATCAGGGGCAAAAACTGCAGGGTTGTACCAAAATACTGGCTTGAAGTGGGACCAAAATCCCTCCAGAAGTACTTCTGTAGACTTCTCTCAGCCAGATTCATTCTGTGGGCCTGTAGGAGACGGGGAGTTTCTTTTAGCTGTGCTAAGGTGATCCTAAGAGGCTCCAGGAGACTGTGACTACTTCTGCAGGGACCTCTAAGCCCCTATTTAGCAGCTGTCTGTCTGCTGCTTTGACCCCGGCTGCCTCCTAGCCTCCTGTAAGCAAAGCACCAAAACCAGCATCCTCTTCTGGGTGGTTCAAGGTTCCCCCCATCCTACTTTGAGTAAATGGTCCGGGACTGGTGGAGTGGGGAAATTATTCGCTCTGTCTTCAGCCTGCCCCAACCCCCTTTCCTGTGGCATTGCTTCTGCTTCCAGGGATCTCAACCCAGCCTTTTGTAGGCTTTTAAAAATGGCTCTGTGATTTAGCACTGAGGTAACTCCCGAGTACATCTAAGGGGCGTTTCAGAAGCCCTGTGCCTAACCTCTCCTCTCCTGTTGTGTTTCATGAGCTTTTTCCAGCACAGAGTGGCTGCTGGCAGGATGAGGAGGGGAGAACAACGTGTTCCTGGAATTGCGTCCAACCTGCCCACTCTCCTCTTCCTATGCGAGGCTGCGGGAGCGAAGGGAAGAGGCTGCATTAAATGTTCAGCCAGTATTTGTGAGGAGAGTGCTAGTAAAATACAAACAGTCAGGGAGGCTTTGGCTGCGGAGCTCCAGCTTTGGCTGCAGTTTGATTTTTATGGCAGTTTAAATTGTTTGTAGACTTTTTTAAATACCCTTTGAACCATGCTTGGAGCCAAGCACTGAATTGGTGCCTTTCTTTACTCTGATGTCTTGTTTGCCTACCCAAGGAGGAGCAGGGCCGTGCCTTCCCCCACCTCCACTGGTACTGGCCTTGCTCCCTGCTGAATTGCTCTGCTCCGAGAAGCCGCCTGTGTCCTGTGAGCTCCCTGGAAATCCTCGGCCGGAGAGGAGATACAGCCCTGCTGGTTTTTGCTCTCCCTCAGCTCCGCAACAAACTGCTGAGATGCGGTGTTGGAGTGCTCTGTAGTTGCTACGTGTCCATCGCACTGATGGCGTTTGCACGCCTACAATTACAGAGCATTGGAGGGAGTGGCTGGATGAGCAATAACTCTGGTTAGAACCCAGTTCTTTAATCAAAGTGGCATTAGGATCTTGCTCTGCAACATTTTCTTCCCCGCCCCAGGCCTTGTCCCTGTCTTGAGCCTTGCTTGCTGCAGCATTGCAGTTGGCTGATGTGCATCATCCCCAGCAAATCATCGGTAAGTGCAGGACTCACTGCGGCTGCGGGGCCTGGTGCCACGTCTCTCAATAGCTACCTGTGAATGCACTTCGTACAGCGGGAGGTTAATGGAAGGATTCCACCCACTGCCCTAAAATCCAGCTCTCAAACACTCACCCTAAGTCTTTGAGACATGCTTACAGCCTGACCTATCTGGCAGCAGAGTCGGGGATAGAAAGGATGGATTAAAATTACTGTCTTTGCTCGGATGTGCTGACTCAACTCTATAATGAGTAGCAAATGATGTATTGATGTAGCATTATGTAAGGACATGCTCGTTGCCACCTAACAAAAAATCTTGGCTGAAGGTGACCCAGGATAGAGGTGGAGCAGGTGCTTGCAAAGCATTGCTTTTCTTGCAGTTGTCTGAAGATAAAGGGCATCCTCTTGATACCTAATTATCAAAATTGAATTCCTCTTAAAAGCGACAGACTAACTTATCTGTTCCTAAGAAAGCAGAACTAAGGAACTTGAATTGCCTTCGTTAGAGCCCCCTTCAGATGGGCGACACTACCCATAAATAGGCACAAGGCATCTGCTGTGTCATTGCATCTGAACTCTGGCAAGAGTGTGGTTTGGGTTGTTAGTGAAAACACTTTCCATGGTAACTCTCTACTTCTCTGATTTTTCCATAAAGCATCAGTAACGAGCCCGGTGGTGAACGGAGTGATCCCTAGGTAAGAGCTGTGCAGAGCTTACTGCGGTGACGGATGGGTAGGTTGGGAAACTTGTGTGGGTGTCCGCACGGGTCTGTCTGAGGTCTATCAGATGCTGCCTGCCTGGGGGAGAGTTTGCCCTCTTTCATCCTGTGGAGAGACAGGATCATCACTTCTCCAAACACCGTGACCTCAGCACCCAGCGTGGAGGGGAGGAGATCGCTGTGCTTGGTTTGCCTACAGCCAGACCAGAGGATCTTGATTAAAACACCTGTTTGCTTCCCGGTCAGGAAGAACAGGCCGTTTTTCCCCAAGCTATGCTGATACGCTTTGTGTCTTGCATATAAGCCACAGCCCCCGCCGCCGGGTGATGTCCCATCCCACTCTCGGGCCAGCTGGCTAGTGCGATCAGAGACATTCGTAGGCAGCTTTTCATCAAGCCCTTTTCTGTTGCTGCCACCTTCCCCAGGTCTGCTGTCCCACTCCTGCTGGTGAGCCCAGTTTCCATGCTGTGAAGCATCAGATGTTGTAGCACCAGCCCAGTGCTGTTCTCTTCTCCCAATAAGAGAGAAGCACCTTATCATCAGCATGGCTCAGCCTGTGCACTGCAGGGAAGGGAAATGCGCCAATTTATCTACGGGTCTGGTCCTGTGTGCAACAGCTTCTCCCTACTCTAAGGACACGTACGGGCCATCGTGGAGGAGACTGCGGGCACACTCAAGCAAAACAGTAGCCAAGCTGTTGGCACCTTGAACACCAGTATCACTATCATCTTCAGAGACCTGCTTGGTCCTGTGCTGCTTTAAATGAGAGGGGGAAAGACATAATTTGAAGTGAGTCACCCTGGCAGAAGGCAGGAGAGGTGATCTGGCTCTTGCATCACGCTCCTCTGAGTGTCCAGGGGTGTTCACTGGCGGGGGAGGAGGCTGTGCACCCAAGGACGTGCCGTGGTGCAATGCAGCAGGTGTTTCCTGCGTACCTTGCCTTTGAAGTGTGATGGGACTTGTATGAGCTCCCAGCCTGACCAGCTGATGTGGTGCAACACCTCCGAGGGAGATAGGAGCTCTCCTGCTCGTCATGAACTTAATTAGATGGCACTTATTTCTGGAACTGGAAAAGTCTCTTAGTGATGCTTATCAGAGATTCTGGTTGAATAGTAAATAAAGTTAGCAATATTGGGACCAGCTGTTCCAGGAGATATCAAATTGAAAACCAAATTGGTTGTCAAATGAACCAGAAAAATATCACAAGGGAGACATGTGCAAGTCTCTGAAAGGGGTTAGAAGCAACACAGAGCCAAAACAATGTGCAGAAATGTCTTGACAGCAGCAAAATTCGGGCCTGGAGGAGTGGAGCTGCTGGGGTAAAGGGAGGAGAAATCAAGGTTCTCCTTTCCAGCTTGACAGAAGCGATTCCCCTTTCTGCTGCAGGGGCCAGCCCTCTCTTTCTTTGGCTGACTTTGATCCTCCTTTTAATGACACCTTACTCCAGCCGGCTGTGGCAGGAATGTGGTGTGGCGGTTCGGGTGCAAAGAAGGTGCCTCCTCCGGTCAATCCTTCCCCCTTCACCTTCAGTCTTTGTCTCAGAGCTTCAATGAGAGTCGACGATGGACAGACCCTACCAGTAACTGTGAGCGCTCTCTTTCTCCTCCTCTTCCACCCCTCCTCCTCCTTCTCCTTTCCCTCTTCCTCCCCTACCAACAGCAAGATTCTTAGTGGCAATGAAAACAAAACAACCCTGTGAAATTCATTTTGCGCTGTCACATCCACCAATCTCAGCACCACCCAAATGTCTTGATCTTAGCCCAAGCAGCATTTGGAAATCTCTGGCCAAGGCTGGGCAGAAAATAAGGAACAGGGCTACATATAACTGCTCCCTTGTGTCCCTCCTCGGTGGTTCGCCCAGGCTGCGAGCTGGAGCCGAGCGTGGGTGACGGGGATGCCCACAGCAGGCTGGGAGCACACCAACCAGTAGCGTGCAATGGCACCAGTACGTGGGTGCTGCTGCAGCCAGTGCCTGGCTGCTCACTCACGCTGCAGTGCAGGCAGTACGTCGGGTAGCTGGGCTGAGGCCGAGCAGCAGTTTCTAAAAGCTCTTCTTGGCCCTCTGGGATAGGAGCATCCGTGGAGATATCAGCTAGATCTAAGAGGGAGCAGTGGGGAGAGGGGAAGACAAAAGAATGGGTAATTTTCAGTAGCCATCTCACCTAGTTTAAAGAATTATCTCTCGTATTTTATTCCTTTCCCTGTTCCCTGCAGGGGAGGAGATGCAGAACTTTCAAATGCAATGATCTGGAGGAAGCTGTGGCAAGCAGCCTCTGCACGCGTGGGGATTTGCAAAGCCTCAGAGGGGCCTAGCTCATAGGAGAGGTTTTGAAGCAACCGACAGGCAGTGCCTGGGACGCTTGAGTCTGCCTGTTCGTGGCCATGAAGCACGGCAATGAGAGCACTGCCAGTGACGGCTGCAGAAGTGGGGCTGCAAAGGGCTGGGTCAGCTGAGGCCTCCTCAGTGCATTTGCCTCCTTTCCCCAGCTGAAGGGTGCTGAGCGGAGGCTGCTGCAGGAAACGGGCGCTGCATAACCCAGTCACAGCCTTGCTCTGTGGTAGTGACAGTGCCTGCTGCTGTGAGCCGTTCCAGAAGGTTTGTGGGTGACCCCGTGGTGCTTGCATGGAGTTAACTGGCCCTGAGCCGTGGACAGTGATGGGCTGCTCCCGTGTTCGAGGTCTCCAGCCTGCAAAGCCTCACCCGTGTGCTCTCTGTGTGCAGGCTGCCAGGGCTGGGATGAGGCTGCCAGCAGCGCTGAGAGGGAGATGAGTGTCAGCTTGCGCTCGCAGCAGAGCTGACTCAGGGCTTTCTCCCCAGGGCTGGGTGCTGACTCAGCTGCTTTGCCTTTTACTGGCTTCTCCGAAAACCAGGGGCATCTCCTGGGGCTCAGAGGCCATAGTGCTGCAGCAGGAGTGAGTGATTAGTTGGTTTTGGGAGAGTCACATATTGGATGTTTTGGGGCAACAGCCAAGAAGTTCAGTAAAAGCTCCAAGGTTGCTTCTGGGCGTACATTTTGCACTCTTGCTGGGGAGCATGTGCTGTCCGGCCTGCACTAATTACAGGGGCAGCAAGCATGTGTTGCAGCAATGCTGCTTTCGCTGCTATGTCTCCCTGCTCCCCATGAGGGGAGTGAATTGGGGCATGGAGGCTGTTCTGGCTGGCAGAGTCTCCCTGGAGTGTTTTTTCATGGTGTTACTCATGCGTATGTCAGACCAAAACTGCTATGGAGGAGGCTGGGTGAGGCGGTGATGAGCTTCTGGATTGAAGAACACACATGGAGGTCTTGCCTCCTGCTAGGAGTGCGGCCGTGCTGGGCTTACAGCACCTGGGATGCCTGAGCTTTGGCTCTGCCCTCTGCAGCCAGTGGCCATGTAGTTTTAAGTGCTAAGCTGGGATTTGTGGAACATCTTGTGCATGTACTTGTGTGTCTAATGTTCTGGAGGGATCTCCTGGTAATGGCAGTGTGTGGGGTGCTGGGTGAGGCTCCCTGCTCTGGCTCCATTGCAGCAGGTCGCACCTCCGGGACCCGCAGCAGCGCGTTGCTCGCAGGCAGCGGCGTGTGCCACGCGCGCTGGGGAGCACGGAGCCGGTTCTCCTGCCCTGCGGCCCCCGTTCCTGCGGTGTTAGCGAGTTGGGGATGTGGAAGTGCAGATCTCCCTTGGGGCTGCCGTGTCTCGCGTGGCTCCCGGAGAGACCTGCTTCGGGAAGAAGGCGCTTTCTTAGCCCGGAGTCTGGGATGATGTGGGACCCTGCTCTGGCCAAAGGTATGCTGACCCCACCAGCTTTGCTGCCAACTCCAGGTTGCCGTGAAAGGTTGATGGTTCCTTCTTGATGCCTCCATCAGCCCCACGGGCTCTTCTCCGGGTGGGAGTCTGGAGCTGTGAGGCCAAATCCTGCTTGTTCCTGACCAGTCCTGTGATTAAAGTGTTTGTCCCAACTGAAATGAGCCGAGGGAGAAGGGCTTCAGGCCAAGCTTGAAGGAGGGCTCTGGCACAGCAGACAGCAGTGAGGGTGTTATTGTCCTGCATGGAAACCTGCCGAAATTCCTTATTAAAAGGACACAGATGNTTGTTCCTGACCAGTCCTGTGATTAAAGTGTTTGTCCCAACTGAAATGAGCCGAGGGAGAAGGGCTTCAGGCCAAGCTTGAAGGAGGGCTCTGGCACAGCAGACAGCAGTGAGGGTGTTATTGTCCTGCATGGAAACCTGCTGAAATTCCTTATTAAAAGGAGACAGATGGGGAAGGGATAGATGCCACTGCCCTCTCCACAGGCGTGGGGAGCCAGGGCAGGTGCCCATCCAGAGCCGTGGTGGTTGTGGAGGGGTTGCCCCATCACCAACCGGTTTCTCCAGTTCCTTTGGGAAGTGCGAAATCCAGCTGGAGTCAGACTGGTTTGTGCAGAGGCTTTATTTACCTAGAGAGGAAAGAATAATAATAAAAAGATCAGTTCAGTTGCCTCACCCTGGAGTTGTGTTTTTAAACAGAGCGGTGGAGGGGGGGGGGTCTCGGGCACCCCCAACGCTGTTCTTGTGCTGTCGCCATGCCGGAGCCTGCCGGAGCCTGCCCCGGAGCTGAATTACACTGTGGTTTTTAGAGAGGGCAAATGGGGACTCGAATGAGACGCAAACAAACACATCTTTCATTACGATCTGATGGCAGAGTTTCTCGGAGATGTGTCAATGCTTCGCATGTTGGATGGAGACGACAGCGTGCCCGTAATACAGTTTGCCCGCACATTGGCAGCTGATGGGAGGGTGAAATTCAGGCACGGACACATCCCAGGGACAGCTTTCAGCAGACACGAGATCGTTACACCGCTGCTGCCACAGCTCATCGGCAGCAGCCCGAGCCCTGTGTAACAATGGCTGGGGCAGCCAAGCCGAGCTTGCCTTGGCCGTGGGCTTTTTCCTTCTGACTCTGCAGTGTTACCACTCTTCCTCAGGTTGTTCATAGTCTGCTTATTCCAGAGAAATCCTATTTGCCACTTTCTGTGCCCCAAACGAAAAAAAACCCTTTCTATCTTTCCCAGGGTGCAAAAAATTCTTTCAAAATCCACCCCAAATACTGCTACCCTGAAACAGTTTTCTGTAATACTCCAGGGGATGTTTAAATCGGTGGCTGCTTTTTGCTAGTAACACAGCGCTGAATTTTTATCAGCGCTCCGGAGTACACAGGGACATCCCAGCCCTGAATGCTGGTGGGTACTGGGAGCTGGGTATGCATGGTGGCTTTTGGACAAGGAAGACCTGGGCGGGTCAGTCTGGCTCGAGCACTGACTCACTTCAGACACTGAGTGCCAGGGCCAGTGGGGATGTGTCCCTGGCTGGGCGCCTCTGCTTCAATTGCCGCTTTGTCCTGACAGGAGACCAAGTGCCTTCTGCTGACTCATGGATGCAAATGCCTCCTTACGCCATGGATGTAAACACTGCAGGAGTGGCTCCTGGAGGTGAGAGGATCTAGTACGAGTATTAATTGTGCTTGAGAGACCTTTAAAAGTATCTAAACCTGAAGCTGAACTTTGGCCTTTAGCTTTTTACCCGCTGTTTCTGAAGACCTTCAGAAGGCATGGGTTCAGCCCATGAGTCAGGCCAGCCATGTCTGCCCACGTTTGCAGGGTTGTTTTGGCACGCTGCCCTATCTCCCTTGTGATACCACATGCCCTTTGCTTCCCCCTTCATGACGCAGGGTCCCCTGCGAGCAGGGAATGAGCGATGATGTGAAGCAAGCCCTGGGTAAGCAGCTTGGTTTTGGGGAACTGCTGCAGAGGCAGCAGAAGTGAAGCTGGGTGGAAAAACCCCCTCTACGCTTGTTGTTGAACTTCCAAAACCAACGTAGCCTTAGCTTACCATCCAAAATGTGTAATTTTGTCATTTCCCTCAAAGCCATAGGTATCAGAAAATGTAACACTGGGAAATATCAAATTTTACCTGCTGTGACATTGCTTACTGGCCCTAGAGATGGTCAATGACTGCCACAATTTGCAGAGCTCGTGGGCACCAGCAGCTCTCGCTCAGGCTCCCCCCAGAGCAGGGCAGCCCTCCCTGTTGTCGGCTCTTTTGTCTCGGTGTTTCCCTTCTTTCCATGTCTGCAGTCTGGGATTAGACTGTTGTGGGTGCGAAAGGGTGCACGTGAGCTGAGGTGCCCCGCCTGGGCTCCCCATGGGGTGCGTGCTTACCCAAAGCCTTTCTGGTCTCCCTTTGCCTTGTTTGCCCTGCTCTACAGGACTGCTTGGCCGTTCTTGGCAGATGAGGCTGGGCTGGGGCTGAGCGCAACTCAGGCATTTCATTTTTGCGGAAGGCACCCCTGTGGGTCAGGCAACCGGATCCAAAATCACCATGAGGTCAGCCCAGGGGGTCTGTGCAGCCTTTGCGCTATGGACACTCTTTGTGATGGGGTGAGCACATCCTTGTCCCCGTGTGAGCTGCAGCTGCCCTTGACATGCCCTGGCTGGAGCCTCCTGGACATGCTGGAGGACTCTCTTGGTTCCGTGTGCTATGTAAAAAAAAAAAAAAAGTCAGAAAAATCCAAGCTCTCCAATACCCACTCAGAGGTAAGCAACGACACCAGTGGAGCACGGACAGACAAGGGCACGGGCACACCATTGACCTGAGAGCAATGCTCTCTGCACCCGATCCAACCGACTGCTTCTCTCGGGGACACCAAGGACACATAGGGGTGCTGGTGGCCCCTGCCCCAGCCTGACATGACGTGGGTCTGCATGAACCCTGGGGCTTAAAGCATACGGCCTGTCCGTATTGTCCCCAGGGTGCTGATGCCGCTTGTAGCTAGCGGGAGCTGCAGAGGACCGGGGTGGCAGGGAGCAGAGCCCGCAACTCCTTAGTGCTGCCCAGGCTGGGAAGGCTGAGAATCACTGTCTGGGGGGGTATGACGGCAGTAACTTGTTGATATGTGGGCCAGTGTGTATCAAAATCTGATGCTTATCCATAAAATGGAGCCTGGGCTGCCCCCGGTTGGCCCGAGAGCAGGAGAGATTTGCCCTGCTCACGTCATGTGGAAAATCTAGGAGTAAATCACAAGCATTGCAAACTGTTGCTGCTGTTTAGATGGATGTGAGATAGTTCAGCCTGGAGCCCAGTCCAGCCCTGGGCTCTGTAACTTCAACGCATACAAATGCTGCTGAAGAGTTAATGGGAAACAGAGTGTGGAGGAAAATAAAGACCGACCTTTTGAGGTCTCAGCTGCTCAGAGTAATATTTGGGTTTGGTGACTCTCCGTATCTTAGAGATGGGAATGCAGCAAAGCTCTTTGAGTCCAGAGTATACATGGAGCCCGACAAGATTGTGGGCTAATATCAACAAACCTTTTGGAAAAGCAGATCCTGTCTGTTCCAGCAAAGCCACAGTGTTATTTTTCTTTCAACAAATGTATTGAGACAATAATAATGCTGTACAGATTGGTCGTCCCTGGCCTACATGATTTATTAGGAAACAGAAACAATTGCAGTTGCTGAAAAAAAAAGAACTTTGGACATGTCTTTTTTTTTTCTTCTTCTTTTTATTTTCCTTTTTCCCCCCTTGAATTCCTCATGAACTAAAAAAAGGCCACCTAGTCTGGTCCCAGGAGAGGGGTTGCCTCCCTGCTTGCATTTCTTACTGGACCACCAACCCTGGGATTGCTGCTTGAATACTTCAGTACTGGGGAGGAGGAGGGGAGTGAAACAGTGCTGGGGGAAGAGGCTGGGAGAAGGTGACACAGCCACAGAATAACATTCCCAGGCAGAGAAGCAGAGCAGGACTGGAGGAGGAGACCTGCAATCTGTTTCTAGCTGTCCGTAACTCAGGGACAAGTTGCTTCCTCTCTCTGAGCCTCCCTTCCCCTCTATTTATCCTGTTTATTTAGTGCAAAAGCTATTGAGAGTGGTGCTGCTGGCTGTGTGCGTGCTGCACCGGGCGCCGCGGGGTCCTCAGCCCGGCACGTACCTGCAGGTGCAGTCAAAGCACAAGAGCTGATTGTGACTGCATGTTGCACACCGCGCTCCCCGGGCGCTGGTGGCATTCTGCTCCTGCCCCGCAGCTTGAACGGAGGACGGATTCCCTTTAGAGTGGTTTTATTTGTTGCCTCCTTCGTCGGTAAAACCCCTAGGGAAGAGGCAGGCAGGGTGGGCGGGTGGCTCCACCGTGCCGGTTGCTTTCCCCTCGCTGCTCGGAAGTTGCAGAAGCGGTGCGCTGTTTGGTTTGCGGAGCGGAGCATCACGGTATTTCTGGTGGGTGCCCCAGGCAGATGAACGCTGGCTCCGGCCATGCCTCTCTTGTCCCTGCAATGCCATTCCACCTTTTTGCAGCCTGCCTTTGCCTGTGATGGAGGAAATGAAGTCTTTTGCTGGAAGGCCAAGTCTCCTTGGGACCACGGGGTTGAGATGCTCCTCCATCCAGGGGCAGTGGGTCCTCGGCGGTAGTACGATGCAGCCTTTTTGGAGCAGGAGGTTTCCTGACCTCCTTGGCCTGCTGGCAGCCACCCACGGCTCTGCAGGAGCTCCCGTCGCCCACAGGCTCTCCCGGGAGCCCTGTTCTCCCTCCGTGCCCAGCCGCTGCCGCTGTTATCACTCAGGCGGGCTGCCCGGCGTGGGGGCGGACAGCCTGGCGCTGGCCTGGGAGCCGGGGGAGCTCACCGGCCTTGACAAGAGGCGGCTGGAGGATGAGGCTGTTCCTCTGGCACAAAGCCCCTGATGCAGATTGGGGGGGTTTCTGTTCAGGATGGGCGCAAGCAGCTCCCCAAAATGCACCGTGGGGGTGGAGGAGGGCTGAGCTCCACCACGTTGGGGCTGAGCCCAGCCTTCCACAGTTCTGCTTGTACCCGTGGCCCTGCGCATCAGTTTTGCTGAGTTTTCTAAAGAGAAACCCATGGTTTTGGTTAATAAAGTGTAAGGGGCTCGCTCCCTTACAGCTCACCAAAGCTTCTCTGCTTTATTGAGGCAGTGGGGCCAGGTGCCTTGGCAGTGAACTGTGCGAGTAAGTGATATCATCATGGTTTGCTTTGCCTTCAGAAATGACTAAACAGATTTTCTCTGGTTTCCAGTTGACCTCGTGGCTCTGTGTCGATGATGGGAGCGGGCTGTTTAGGTTTGAGTTAACGCTGCCCAAACAGTCCTGAATCAACCTCAAAAACTGGAGATGGATTCAGCAGGTAGAGGGAGGGGAGAGTGCTGCATCCCGTGCACCCAGCTCTCGCCGTTACTAAATCAGCGATTGCTAGGAATCATCTCTGAGTCATTCTCCAGCTGAAACACAAGCATTTTGCATTTGTCTGAAAGGATTAAGTTTTTAAAGCTCCTGCCCTTTTGACTGGATGTTTTCCTCTGAGCGGTTAGTTANAGCTCACCAAAGCTTCTCTGCTTTATTGAGGCAGTGGGGCCAGGTGCCTTGGCAGTGAACTGTGCGAGTAAGTGATATCATCATGGTTTGCTTTGCCTTCAGAAATGACTAAACAGATTTTCTCTGGTTTCCAGTTGACCTCGTGGCTCTGTGTCGATGATGGGAGCGGGCTGTTTAGGTTTGAGTTAACGCTGCCCAAACAGTCCTGAATCAACCTCAAAAACTGGAGATGGATTCAGCAGGTAGAGGGAGGGGAGAGTGCTGCATCCCGTGCACCCAGCTCTCGCCGTTACTAAATCAGCAATTGCTAGGAATCATCTCTGAGTCATTCTCCAGCTGAAACACAAGCATTTTGCATTTGTCTGAAAGGATTAAGTTTTTAAAGCTCCTGCCCTTTTGACTGGATGTTTTCCTCTGAGCGGTTAGTTAGCCTCAGCTCCCAGATTTTAAGGGGGAAAAAAAAAGAAGACCAGGGAGCTGGGGATGGTTTTCCTTTGTGATCTTTGTGTTCCATGCCTGGAGTCAGCACAAAAAAGAGTCAGTGCAAATTAGCTATATTTGATTATTGCAGGGGGCTATAGGAGGCCTGGGTAACTGCTGCGTTTAATTCCTTTTCTTTTGGGTTTCACTGACATTTCAGATAGTAAATGAGCAGTTCCTTCCCCCTACAGATGTTTTCTGTCGGTCATAGTTGGGAAGAGACCTTAGATGCTAAAGCCCGGTGCTTCATTTGTGGTTTTTCTAGGCTTGTTTAAATGAGCGTGGGGCACGGTGCTTGCTGAGCCCTGGATGCTCCTGCCATTGGGGCACGCAGCGTGGACTGCAGCGGGGGTCCCTTGGCGTGGCTCCAGGGAGTGCAGCCCTCCCTCCCCTCCCTGCTTGCCTAGAAGAGGAGGTAGAGAAAAAGTGAATCTTGGTGGCCAGACCTCCACAGCATTTTTTGAATTTTCTGTGGCTGCAGGGTGCCAGGTCCCTTCCCTCCTCAGCCCGGCTCCTGCCAGATCCGCTAAAGCACAGACCGCTTGGACGAGTGCGGCGGGCTCACGCCAGAGAGGTCCCGGGAGGAATGAAACGAATACGCTTGTAACCACCCAGCTCGCTTTTCACCCTCAACCTCTTTCTGTCAGCGTTGGAAAACTGCAGGCACGGGGCCATGTTGTCGAGATGAAAAGGCTCGCAGGTGCACATCATCCTCCCGCGGGCTGCTGGGCTTCCTCTGGAGCCAGGAGCTGGATGGAGCAGGGCTGTGGCTGCTCGGCCAGGACTGCCTGTGCTTTCGCTTCTCTTGCAAGTGTCAAATCTGCACGTCTGCTGCCGTGGCCTTGACCTCCACTTTACTCCTGGATCAGCATGTGGTTAGACACAGGCCAAACCTGTACTCCACAATAAGGGGAGGGGAATCCAGCTCTCTTTGCTGGATCTGGGTAATGTCTCTTTTAATCGAGGCATATACACACGTATCTTGGAACATCATGGAATATTTCTGGGCTCCCAGGCTTTTCCTGAGCTCCTGTGGGCTGCCTCCACCGAGCATCTGTGCTTAAGGTTATTCACAAGGTCTAACCATCACTTGCGCTCTTGGGAGAAAGGTTGTGTCAAAATTGCCTACAGGTTTTTCTCGGCTCCCCGGAGAAGGTGCATCTTCTTCACTGGTGCTCAGCTGAAGACAAAGGAGCAACCAAAAGAAAGGTACAGAGCGTAAATGATCTCTATGTAACCAAGCACAGATCTGGATTCCACTGCACCAGAATACAAAGGAGGAGGAGAATCCACAAGATCTTAAAATCTTTAAATACTGGAGTTTATTAATGCAGCCCAGATGTCACTGAACAATCTCCACTTGATAAAGACTCACTCTGCCTTTGCTTTGGACTGGTACAACGGGAATGGAGAGTAGCCATCAGGCTATAGCAACCATTTGGTAGTTTGCAGCCCAAATGCAGGAGCATCGCCAAGCTGGCCGCCATGCTCACATCCACTCTCATACATATTTTTCATGAAAAGGCAGTAGTCTGCAGAGGCACGGTGACCCGGGGTTATGGGTGCTGTACATCTTCGAGACCCTCAACCAGACCTGTGGGGCCTTAAACCCCAAAACACCCAGTGTGGAGACAAGAAGCCTTTGAAGTTCCCCTGGTCTGCCCAAGCCGGGGAGCGGGGTTATGAACCTTGTCGTTTTCTGTGAGAATGTTGCTTTTACAATTAAACTCCACGCAAAGCCCTGGCTCTCGCTACCGCTTGTGTTACCCCAGCAAGATTTCTGACATTTGAGACAGAACGGGAAGTCAAAGAATGTGAGGAATTTGGTGACTCAACATAGAGTTTATTATACCAGCCCCACCGTTTAAGCCCATGTAATGTAAGATTGTTTTACGGCATGTGGCACAGTTCTGTGGGTTAATTTATAAGCAAACAATAATTATTCAAATAGGAATTTTTTTCTGTGCCTACATAAACTTGTTATCTGTTTGGCAGCAGGGGATGCTGCAAAGAAACGCACATTTACATTTTTTGCATTGATGCTATTTGCTTTTCCTGGAGCAGCTCAATGGTGCATTGACTATGAGGGCTTACTACTGAACTTGACCTGGGAGTGGCATGGAGGTAAGCCAAATGTTAAGAGAAAAGGAGCTCTTTGTGTGGAGATGCCAGTATATTAGGTCTCACTTTTAGGTCACACACTTGTTAGGGGTTCCTTCAAAGTGATGGATTCTTCTGCTAAAATTTAATGATGTCCGTTAAATCACAGGGTCATGAACTAGTGCATGTGCTGAAAATGGTTTGCCAAGGGACCATGAAGACAAGGCCTTGTGTCAGGAGGCTTCCAAAGCAAATTGGATTTTCCACACAGCAATGGCTGCGTTTGAAGGTCTGTCAGTGGCCTGTAAAATTCTCCAGTAGTGATAACAAGACGGAATTGCCAAGCACTGAAGCAGTGCCGTGAGCGTTACAGAACAAATCACTCCTCTCTCAGTACATAATAGCTTCTTGATCATCAGTCAAAGGAAGAATTATCCTAACCAGCAAACAGGCCGGAGGAGGCTGTTCCCTCTCCGACAGGAGATTATGCTGGAGCTCCTGGGTTAAATCTGCTGCGGAGAGCCTGGGGGTTTACGAGAACGTCAGTCTGGAGCAGAGCGGTTGGGTAGGTGGATTCTAGGTTGGGTGCACAGACAAGGATGAAGCAACTAGATATCACGACTTGTATTCCTGAGCAGCCCTGTGGGGTCATCCGGCCCTGCTGGTGTCCAGCCCCAGGACAAGGCTTGCTCAGGCACACCTGGGCTTGAGGCAATGTGGACCAGTGCAAGCATAGTTGGGTTTCTGTGTGGAAAGGTCAGTTCCCTGGTCTCCTGATTCTAACCTGATCTCTCTCTGGGTTTTTCAGTCTGGGTGCTGTGAAGGTTGGGTGCAAGGAATGACTTCATCTTCAGCATACTGTCAGATGGGGTCACTTGTGTAGTTAGATACTGATCTAATGGGAGGAAGACATGAGATGATCCTGTTTCAGAAAAGGATTGGGTGGAAGAGGCTGAGCCTGCTTGCTCTTAGTCTATGGCAAGAACAGTCTTCCCTCTCTAACTTGTGTTCTATGCCTGCTTCTCTGCCTGGACACAGGTTGTGTGTCACCTGCTGGGTGGGAGATTCTGCAGCTTGTGTGCAGATCCATAAACAGAGAGTTGTCTGCCTTCTGCATTGTGACCCTTGAGGACAGGACTCTTTAATCACCATATCCTTCCACCCACCTCACAACTATTTATATAAGAATTGCATATAACAAGCATTTCCAACAGACGGCTAAAATCATTGAAGCGGAATAACCTCTAGCCCAGCTCCACTGGCTGTGTTGGAGCTGCAGGAAGGATGATTTGGCTCATTACATAGCATCCTTAACTGCAACGGCTTGCTAGGCGTCTAGTTCCAGTTGTGATGGCGGTATATTTTAATGATGAGGTCATGTACAATGTCTGTTAAAGATTACTTGTGTCCTAAGCATGAGAAAATAAAGTGGAAGCTAAAAGCCCCAAGGAAGACATCTCAAAATAATCTAAATCCCAGTGGTCTGGTCAGCTCTTCTTTAGCTGGTTTTATTAAGGACTTTCACGTGATGAAGGAGGTACGCTGCGGCTGCATTGTATTTTCAGAGCAGGTAACACCACCAGACCTGGTGCTTGAGATTTGGGGCTCTCCACTGACCTTATGAAAGGATGATTTAGAGTCACATTCACTTTCATTGTTGGTCGTCTTTTAAAGCCTGATGACACAAATGCACTTTTTGAGCAAGAAAAAGACTCATGTTGTCCTGAAATGAGGTTGCGCCCATGCTGTGGGCCTCAGCCTGGGGTTCCCAGGCATCAGGAGCTGGGGCACGCAGGGTACCTGGGCTGTAGTCCCTGCCTGCCCTGCATCTTCTGCTACTATGGGCCAGCTTTTTAGCCTCAGTTTCTTCCTTTGTACCGTGGTGTAATGATGCTTTGTGAACAAGGCAATGTAAGTGTTGAGAACAATTGCCATATTGGTTTGCTTGTCTGGGTTTCCTAAAGTACGTCTGGGGGCTGATATGCTTGTTCCTATCTTTCCACCACCCATACTGAACATTTCTTTGTAAAAACAGAAAATAAGTTTCTTTCTTCCTTGGTCAAACCCCTTCTCCAAGACAGTAAGGCCGGGTTTCTGTATTTCTCTCCCTGCCTTCATATACCAGGGAAGTTCATTTTCCTCCCATTTCCCATTCCATGAATTTTAACTGATTTTACAAATAATCAAGCTAAGGCAAGCTGTTGGGGATGCAGCCTGAACCATTCATACTGAATCCACAGAATACCTGCCTGCGCTATTGTTGCTGATCTCAAGACTGGTTTCCATTCATTCTCACACCAGTTTGGCTGAACTGGTTTTAAAAGTTTGGAGGGAAACTGCCCCTGTGCTGAGAACCTGATGTACTTAACCGTGCCGTCCCTGAGCTTCAGCTTGGATTGCCACTTCAAAGCCAGAGGGAAGCTCAAGCCCCGTGCTCATCCCACCTTAACCTTTCAGCTGGGCTTTCCACCGTGAAGACAGGTAGTTCCCAATGTCTCACCAAGGGAAGCTGCAGACAAACAAATATCAGAGCATTTTGGAGCAAGAGATCTGCCATCACTTTGCCCATGTTAGGTGTGGGGAAGCCAAGAGCTCCTTCCCGGGCCAGCTGCACGGGCACTGCTCTTCTCAGGCTGATGCCGGACTGGGGAACACGTGGGTCACGGATGTGCTGACCACTGGCTTGTCCAGTCCGAGCCTGGGTTGAGCGATGGAGAAGGCAGTTCTGGTTCCACCCAGCCTCTGATATGTTTTACTGCCAAAAGAAAACAGCATAAATCATCTCTGAGTGTGGAGCTGCGTGGCTCCCTCAGAGGGAAAGTGCAGTCAGGGTGGGGCAAGAGGACACAAGGGTGCAACGTTGGTTTTAGACTGGTGTGGTATGAAAACCCCCTCCAAGCTGCCTGCAGCCCAGTAAAACTTGGGAGGTGGGTGGCTCTGTCACAGCCACGCCAAGCGATTTCTTGGAAGCAGGGTGCCTGGGGACTGCTGCTGGGGTGCTGCTGCACGGAGCCTGGGATGACCTAGGGGTGTATCTTGTTTCCAGCGCGATGTGTGTGCATGTTTATGAAATCTATCTCCCTGGGTGATGTCATGACGTGATGAGAAACTGGGTCATAAATTAAAGGAAGAAAAAATAAAAAATAGACCCCACTGTGGGTCAGATGCTGGCAATAAATTCAGATAACAGCTCATCAGTGCCTCTTCCCTTGTTCTTGTATGTGTATGCATTTTTTTTTCCAGTTGGGAGAAGAGCTGGTGAAAAGCAGCTGGTTTTTATTTGTTCTCCATCCACATCTGATTAGATAGTCCTTCTTCTGCCCACTGAGACGTGCTCGGGAACTCTCCCAGCCCCTCTGCTCACTCATTTTCTCGGGCATTGTGGAGTTTGGGACTGTTGGAGCTTTGTTTCACAAGCTGACAGCATTTCAGAGGTACAAAGGGCTCCTTCATGACCACAGGGCTCAGGTCCCACCGGGCCAGAGGGCATGGCCGGATCCTGCAGTGGGGGTGTCTATGAGGTACGATGGGTTTGGGCCTGGGAAGGCATCAGTGGGGACGTGTTTCTTTCCCTAACATTAAGCTATTAATTTGTTTTTAGGCAGTTCTGGGGCTCTGCAGCCCAGGAGGAGGGAAGTTTCCCTCCGAGCTCTGTGAAAGTGCACACCACCAAGGCTGATGGGGAGGCAGCTGCACCGCAAGAAGGAAAGTGGGTTGTGGTTTTGTACCAGTGGGAAAAGATAACCTAATGGTTAGGTGGGTAGCATGTGGGGAAGAACCCAGGGTGAGGGCAGGGGCATGCGTACCCCTAAACGTATTCCTTACTAAAGGCTAAACAAAGAAATTAGTGAGCTTCTTGCTTGTTGAAGCCAGGGTGAAGACTCCTGTCGGCTCCACCAAACTTCAAATCAGACCTTTCCAGGCCAAGTCCATAAGGCTTCTTCACACCATGCCACTGGAGGACTCTCCCATCAAAGGGTTTTGTGGGCAGATGTCTTCTTTCAGGAGACATGTATGAGTGTCTTGCTCAGGGCAAGAAGACCATTCTGGTCCTGTCCTGCCTCTGCCTTCCCTTCCCCTTGCTATGCGACTGGTTGGCAAGATTAAGATGTCTGGTCCTTCTCTCTTCCTCCTGGTGCAGCTGCCAGTTGGTGCCCGGATCCTTAGTGCAGATGTAAACCATTAGAGAGGGTGGTTAGTCATGGGATGAACGAGCTCGGTACTGAAACAAAACTTTGAACAACAGTTTCCCTGGTCAGCAGCCCTCTTCAAGCACAAGGAAAAGGATAGACAAGCTTATCTGAGCCTGAGAACTTTTACTTTTTTTTGCTAGGCGGAAGGGGATCTCCCGTTCCAAGCGTGCGGCTGTGATGTTGAGCTCCCAGTGCTGTGCCTGGGCAAGTCCTGACCGCACTCCCCTGTCATGTGCTGAGAAGTGAACTGCAGCTCACGTAAACCCTCACCTGTTAAGCGATGGGGGTTATGGGCTCTGTGGCTTTGCCTCAGGTTCCCAAGTGAATTTCTGGGAGTCCTAGGTTAACTCCCACGCAGAGGATGAGCGGGGATTGCAGAGCCTCTAAAGCAGAGGTCGCTGGAGGAGAGGGGGAGGGATGCAACCCTCCTGTACATCAAATGCAAACATGGAAATAATAAGGTGGGAAACGTTCTTGAACTTATTTCAGGAACAAGTTTTCTTTGGGTCAGCTTAAATTTCTGGCAAAAATTCATGGCTGATTTTATTCCAGACTTGTTTCTCCATTCCCTTTTATCCATGCAGCTTGCATGCTAAAAACCGTGGAGGCAATTCAGCTCCACGCAAAGGAGCAGCCAGTGTCCGTGCGCTTCTTGATGTGTGCTGAGCCCTGGAGGTTTCCGTGACGTGCAGGCTGCAGCCAAGGGGAGGGTGAGGGGGAATTTGCCCTGCCCAGATGCTGGGGAAGACACGAAACTTGGCCCACATTACAGCTGCTCTGGCCTGCAGTGACCGTGTTGGTGCAAAACCTCCATCTGACTCTGTATCAACAAGTTCAGTTTCGAAAAGAAGGATAACTTGTTTTATTTTACCAAAGCTTTGTGAGATAGTGAGGTTTCCGGATAGGATCTGCAGTGCTTAGGTTCAGGTATCAGTTGCATAATTTCCTGTGTTATTTCAACACTCTAGTCTTTTTTCCTTTTCTTTCTTTCTTTTTTTTTTTTCCATGAGCTTCTTTGCATACTGGATAAGTCTTATATAAGCATATGTTCGGTTGGAAATGGTTTTTTTAAGTATTTTTT
>VZSC01012366.1:224339-285757 GCA_013398225.1 Steatornis caripensis | reverse complement strand
AAGAGATCTTTTAAAACAGAGGGCTTGCAAGGAGGGCAGCCTCCCAGCAAAATCCATACCAATTCTGGAAAAGGTACGGGCATTTACATGCTCTGTGTAATGTCATTTACATACCTCTGCTTGAGGTATGAATCTCTCCTCTTAGAAAGGAAGTCATTAAAATCTCGTTTGTGTGGCCGTGGACTAGGGAAAGAGGAGGGGAAGGAAGTGCAGATATGACAACCCGTCGTCGTCCTTCCAACTGCCCAGGAGTTGTCTTCTTATCATGGAGTGGCCACCGCAAGCAGCTACTGGATATACTGGTGCAGTGGTTATGGGCTGTAGTGAAAAAAAACCGTACGGAGGCACCTGTGATTCACAGGTGGGTAAAGGCATTTGTTATTTGATCCTGTGCCTCACACTGCACGTGAAGCATCTGAGAGAGACCTGGCCGCGTTCCCACCTGGTGTGACCTGAGATGTTGTTGGGATCCAGCCTGCGCCTCCGGAGCGTGGCCCTGAGGTGCGTGGCATGTGCAGGTGCCAGACTCAGTGGGAACGCTGGGGGCTTTGACCTGCCTCTGCAGAGCGAGGCCGTGTGGGCCTGAGTAAGACCTGGATGTTCCCTGAATGTTCTCATCCTGCTGCAGGGATTTTTGCTGTGCCCAAGGTCATCCCACACAGAGGTGGCACTGCCACTGCCATCCTGCTGGGCAGGTTCTTTCCCTGCAAAGCCAAATTTCCTGACTGGTCCATGTCCATGTGCCATTGCTTTGTTCCAGCAGAAGAAGCTACGACCAGCCCATCTCATCTGCTCACCACAGCCACCTTCTCGGAGTCACTACCTCTGATCCAACTGATTTGCTCCATTTTTCCCTAACCCATTCTGGGTTAGACTGTAGGAAATGATTAGAAATAGGAAATGATAGAAACACAGTTCATATGTGGGGGAAAGTGTGATGATAGAAGCAAGGAGAGATGACGGGTTCAAGGTGGCAGTGATTTCTGCGGCTGGAACAGGCTAGGGGGAGCGCTCACATGCCTGGCACCCCGAAAGGATGTATGGCTCTGGTCTGTGGCTCCAGGGGCTGGCGTACAAGAGGCCTTTAGCCCCATTTCCACTGTTGTGGCTCAACAGGAGTGAAACCGCTTTCTTCACCAAAGTCTGAAGGCATCTGAATACTGCAGAGCAGTTTAGCTCTATGACCCAGACCCAGGAGAGCAGCTGCTGCAGGGGAAAGGACAGGAGTGGTGACCCTGGCCTTGAGGCCATAGCAGATCTGGTGGGAGGTTGGTGTTGGTGTTGGCCAAGGGGAAAGGAATCATTCAAGCAGAGCAGTGGTTGCAGGAGGGGCTGAAACAGTATGCTTTCTACCTACCCTCCACACATCTGGGTTCTCAGCATCCTCCCACCAGCCCCTCGCTGAGCCCAGGATCANCCTGGCCTTGAGGCCATAGCAGATCTGGTGGGAGGTTGGTGTTGGTGTTGGCCAAGGGGAAAGGAATCATTCAAGCAGAGCAGTGGTTGCAGGAGGGGCTGAAACAGTATGCTTTCTACCTACCCTCCACACGTCTGGGTTCTCAGCATCCTCCCACCAGCCCCTTGCTGGGCCCAGGATCGNAGCTGCTGCAGGGGAAAGGACAGGAGTGGTGACCCTGGCCTTGAGGCCATAGCAGATCTGGTGGGAGGTTGGTGTTGGTGTTGGCCAAGGGGAAAGGAATCATTCAAGCAGAGCAGTGGTTGCAGGAGGGGCTGAAACAGTATGCTTTCTACCTACCCTCCACACATCTGGGTTCTCAGCATCCTCCCACCAGCCCCTCGCTGAGCCCAGGATCAAGATGGATTATTTAGATGTTTGCTTGCTATTCTGAAGTTGTTCAATTGTTTCTGGAATAGCTGAGTCTGAGCTGGGATTTTGTAGGGATTTTGCAAGAGCCTCTGTAATGGACAGAAGTTGTTCACCCCTCAGAAATTCTCCAGACGCAGTGGTCTAGGGAAGGTTCATCCGTCAACAATTGTTGATGGTGTTGGTTAGCACCAGCTCTTCCCCTTTACAGATTGTGCTGCTCTCTTCCAGGCCCTTCATTTACAGGAGACTTCTGGTAACCTTCTGCTTCTTAGATAGAAAAGCCAAGAAACAGTCTGTTCCTCCTCTTCACCGGATTCATAATGCCACTTCTTCAGAGGCAGGATCTCATCTGTTGCTCAAACTTGGTATAAATTTGCTGATTTTTTTTTCTCCACTTCTTCACCAAACCACCCTTGTTCTGTATGTATTGTTGGGAGGTGTGTAAAGATATGGTGAATCTTTACCCATCTCCCAGCAACAGGTTTTTTCCTAAAAAGATGGTAGGGAATAGTCGCATTTGGAAATGCGGGTTGGATTTTGATTTTTTTTTTCCATTTCCCCTGAAAGAAAAGAACTATGAAGCAGGCTCAAAGCAAGCTGGGTTTGCTGGAAGCCAAAGGTAAAATGTCCACAGCCCCCCCTCAGAGGGCATAAACTGTGTTTATGGTTCTGCAACAGGCACAACTCCTTTGTGTCTCACAGAGCTTAGTAGCTGTTCTGCCATCACTGCTCTTTGAAATGCGAGAGCAAAATTAATTTCAGGGTGGAAATAAATGGATTGAGAGTAAAGATGAATTTGGCTTCTTGTGCCACAGGAATGCAAGAAATCACTCAGCAAAAGAAAGTTAGGCAATGCAAACCTCACTCACATAAATCTGGGGAGAAATTTTAATCCAAAGTACTCACTGACCTTCAGTGATGCTCCCCTTCATCTCATCAGTGTTTTATTCTTCTGAAACCTGGCCCCACCACTGGCAAATCTTCAGAGAAGTTAGTTCTTGCACAAACAGGAAAGCAGACTCCCTTCCCACTAATTTAGGTGGTGTTTCCAGTCCATGGCCAGAGGACACAGGGGCAGGGAGGTGTGTTTGCCTCCAGGACCAGGTTTGAGGCTGGTCTGGAAGAGATTGATTTCCCAGGCAGGCAGATCTAGCCCTTCACAGGTGTCAAATTCAGAGCCAGCTCAAGGACGAATTCAGAAATTCCATCTGGTTGTCTTGTGGGGAACTGATTTGTGGTCCTGAGTGCTTCACCCCACGCCACACATCCAGGAGTGTCCGAGTGCTGGACCCCGCTACTGACGCCCCCATGAGTGCATTTCTCAAAGACTGTCTGCGATGAAATTCAATCCCATTTCAATTTAATGAAGTGAAATTAAACATGATGATATCTGGAACCAACCTGCCTGGATCTTCTTCTTCTCCCGTGACTGCCACAACTGCTGCAGCAGCATCTGAGATTATCCAAGCACCCAGGGACCCAGGCCTCGCCGCTGTCTTTGATCTTGTGTTACCCAGCCAAGATGTAAATTGACAGAGGCCACACTGGCGACGTGAGCTTGTTCCACCTCTGCAGGTTGAACAAGCAGGACAAGAGGTGATTTTAGGAAAATAAGCAGCTTGTAGGGATGGTGGGAAGACAAAAGCTGGTAGGAGCTTGTAGGGGCTGAGGTGGGATGGCAGTGGAAGTGGGAGTGATCGGGGAACCCTCTGCCAAGGTAGCCAAGGTGGCTTAGGTGCTCCTACAGCATTTTGCCTAATGGGGGCAAAAAGGAGCCAAAGCAAAATGCAGGATCTGCTGGCCTCAAACAGTCGAGCTGGAAATTTGGGCAAGCTGCTGTGGAAGTCACTGGGGTATCTTGAAGGTTGGTTTTTACCTAAAGGCTAGGAAAATTAGACTGTGCAATCCCATTTCTGTGGAGAGGCAGAAACCAGAGCTCATGCCTAGGAAATGGGCTGGAAAAGCTAAAAGAGGGACCAGCAGTGCAGCCTTGTTAGGGTAAGGTGAGCTTATATGCAGGATGGTGATGGGGGCCTGGCATGGGAGCCCGGGACTGGCTGGCAGAGGGAAGCCTGCAGGGTCTGGGGGGCTGTGCTCCAGAGCAGGGCAGAGCACCTGTTAACAGGGTATGGTGGGGAAGAGCCCTTTCCAGTTCTGCTGGCCTTTCTGCAGTTCAGTGGGAATGAGCAGTGGAATTACAACAAAGTTGTCCTGATGGACCAGAAAAGCCTTTGGACATGCTTTTTCCATTGAAGGCCAGTTTGATCCGATTATAATGCACAGTACATCTCCTAGGGGTAGCGCTTGCTGGCAATGTGCATATACATTATTTCTTTAATGAAAGCAAGTGACCGCGAGGAATGCGGCCATTTAAACAGCTTGTATAACCTGCAAAAAGCGAAAAGGGAAAACACTCAGCTGACATTCCAGACCAGGGGGCTTTCTCCACGCGGATCTGGAGCACACACCCAGCCTGCTCCCGACACGCTTCCAAGAATCCCTGAGTCCCTCAAAAAAACCCCAACCGCTCTGTATCGAGAGGCCAATTCAAGACCCAGCGCACGTGGCCTGTGCTGTTCACATTTCTAGGTTCTGAATCATTTCCTTCATTCATGCGTCCATCTCTTTCCATCTGGGTTTGGGCCCGTCCAGCTCTCTGTTTTCTTTGCTTCCTGAGCTGCGCAGGATTTGAGTGCTGCCCTGGCTGTGTTACTGTGGCCGGAGATGAGTTTTTGGTGGGCTGCCAGCAGAAGCATCCCTTGATGCTGCTGGGCTTAGCTACGGAAGACGTCGGCTGCTGTTGCTGTATCTCTTGGGGCAGGGTAGGTGGAGGGTCTCCAGACAGCCATTGCGTACAACCTCATTTGAGAGGAGAATGGACAGAAATCTCTTCCCCAGGTGCTGGGTTTATCCCCTGGGTGACCCCCTGGGTTATCCCCAACAGGACCCCCCAGGACACCTCCTCCCAGTGCTCCCAGATCCATGAGATGGACACAGATCTGGGTGCAGTGCTTGGTAGGAGGGAGAAGATGAGGACAAGATGGTGAATTCCCCAACAAGGGGCGAGTGTTGGCCTGCCCTGGGAAAGGGAGCTGCCCCCCACCCTCACATGGCTGCCCCAAGCCCCTGCACTGCTGGCAACTTGCTCGCTGCCAGACATGGACTAGGAGAGATTCGGGCTGGGATTTATCTGCTTCCTTTCACGTCCTTTCCTCTGCTCACACCCTTCTACTTCACCCCCATGCACAACTAGTCCAACGTATCACTAGGTAGTGAAAAAGCCTAAACAGAAAGATAAAAAGAAGAAATCTTAATTAGATGTGTATATCGCTTAATGTCCTTAGAACAAGGAGAAAATAGTTTGAGTTTGTAGTGCATGATGATGCAGGAGTATTCAAAGAGAGCTGTGAGGGCAGTGCACACACACGTCCTGTGGACCCAAAATTGCTCTGGCTGATGCCTAGAGGAAGAACTGTCTTCAGCTACCAGAAATCGTCTTCGGCTTCACTGGCCTTTCTCTGTGTTGTCCAGCATACTAGATATATTTTGGAGCTCTTGCGTCTGGGTCTCCACTAGATAGAAATAATCAGAGCTTTGAGAATTGAGATGTCTGAGGAGCCAACCTGTCCTTTATCAGGAAGAAAAGTTTGCACAGAGGGAAGCGAAAGCAACATGGAAAAAGGTGAAATCACCGACGTCAGGGAAGTTTGTCATGAAAATCTCCAGGTTGCCCTGCGGTAATTAACAGAGCGGCACAGCCACATAGACAATAAGCACTGCTGTGTTAGATGTGAGAAACGAGCTGGTTAGGGGAAACTGAAACACTCTCATTTCTCGAAACCGTTATGTGATGTATGAGAAACTCGAGGTGCCCGCGCCTGCCTGGCAGGAGCTGGCCTGCAGGGCTTATCGACGGGAGCAGCCACGGCGCCCCGAGTCCCCGGGCCAAGCGCTATTTTGGCTTGGCCAAAACAAATGGCAGTTTCCCCTCTCTTTGCAAGTTTAAAAACATAGATTGTCATGTGAAGGAAATTGTGCACGACGATGATGAATGGTTGTGAAATACCATTTGCCAGAAATATTTCTGGATTCTGCAATTTAGTTGCAAATTACAGAACTCCAACTGCAGCCTTACGGAGAAGATAAACCCAACCTTCCCTGGCTCTGCTGGCAGTCATACCCCTCTTATCCCTTTTCCTTCACTCGCTTCACTCTACCCAGCCTTTTTAGCTCTGGGGCATTTTCAGAAGCAACACTCACCCTCCAAGGGCCGTGGCTGGGTGCTCGACTGGGATAAACTGCGTGAGCTCGGTGCAGGCAGAGGAGCTCTGACAGCTCACATCTGCTGGCGGTCTGGCCTCACACCCCTTCTGAGCTATTTCAAGATGAGCAAAACGGAGCTGTTGGAAGCTGTGGGTTAGTTCAGCAGTCTTGGCTATCGTGCTGGATGGCGCTGAAGTAGGCATAGCAACAGGAAAGGAATGTTCCCTGTAAAAAGATAACTGTGCTTTGCCGAGGACGTGGAACAGTAAAGTTTGTTAAAGCAATCAGTATGTGTCATAATGTTTATTTAACTGAGAGCAGAGACGATGGAAAAGCATTGCAGCTGTGGAGAAGCCCAAGAGTGCTAAGGAGAGGGATGGGGAGTATAGATTTAGTAGCTGTCTTCCCTTGAAAAAGAAAACAAGCTGTGCTATCATGCAATCGATGGGGCAGATAGCGGGAGAGTACACAAGGTAGCTGCTGACGGCTAGCTCTTCTGAAGGGGTGAGGTTAGAGTTTTATTATCTGAAGTTCACTTTCAGGTTAACAGCTTTGAGGATGTGGTTGCAATTCTAAAGGGAACAAAATTTAATTCTTTTCTAAACATAAGCTATTTCTGTTTGAAGGCAGATAACCTTTTTGGCTGTGTTATTTGCCAGCGGTAGATAGAAAGATTGGAGCAGTAGAGTGATGCTTGAATTCCTTCAGCAAATAGAAGGGGAGAACTTGACACCACAGAGTCAATGTTGGGCCAAATTCTGTGTTAGCCCATTTCCTGGGGAGCCCCAGCGAAGAGTAGCTCTGGTGTGACTCCTTCTGCAGGAGGCCAAAGCAAGGCAGAAACAGGACGGTTGATAATTTGTACAGCAATAGATGAACTCAAATACTCATCCCACTGCTCTGGCAGTGGGATCTGTTAGGCTGCAGAGCAGTGGAAAACTCACTGGGCTCATTGTAAGAAATAGAATTTTTTCACAAAGAAAAAAGAAGGTAAAAATGTTGCTTCATTTTTTTGACAGAAGTCAAACCTGCTTTTGGAGGTTTTGTTTTTCTTACCAAAAAATCAAATCTGTCCTTCACTCTGAAAACCGTATTTTAGTTGAAGGCAATGTTTTCTATCAACAAGGGCAAAATATTGTCTCAGTTGTCCTTGGGCCATCTAACACTTTGTCAGCCAAAGTACTTGCAATATGTTGAGTAGGAAACAACGCTGCGTTGGCTGCCCAGGAGCGAGCCATCCTCTTCCCCTTCGAGCTCTCCGCATCGGTGTGTGAACCCTTGCAGAGCCCTCTCCCATCTCAGACGCAGGATGGCGGCTGCCTCCAAACCTGCTCTCCTCTTTTCTCAACATATACAGCCTCTGGGAGACCTACCACCCAGCTCTGCCTTCACCGGGGTCTGGCACATATGGGTTTCCGCTAGGGATCTGCTGGAGCTGCTCTGTAATATACATTGCTTTTCTCCTGCTCCTCTCTCTGCTGGCTCAACTGCTATCTCTGTAACAAATTCCAGGCTTCCCGGTTGCCCTGCAGAAAAAAACCATAAAGCCCATTTCAGAGACCAAATTGCCCATAATTTACATGCCTCTCCTCACTTTGAAACGCAAGACGGCTGATGATAACATCGTGAGTGACAGAAGTGATATCTGTTGCTAATTACAAGCTGACATTATGGTCAAGCAGAGCCATGGGGCCCATAAAAAGCTTATTCAAAGTTGCCTTTCGCCCACTTCAAACACAGGCTGGACACAATGCCAGGCATTTTCCACCTTCAGAAGGAGCGCTCCCTCCAAACTGGCTTGGCGGCTCCTTCTTCAGAAGAAAAATTGCTCAAAGAAGCAACAGAGGTTACAACAGCCTGGTCTTCACATGGACCACGCTGACCTTTTAATGATGAAATGTGTTCATCTTCCATGGAGAAAAACAATAGCCATTTTGATTTCCAGAACATCTTGCCCCTCACAAGCTCTTTCAAGCTGTCCTGAAGGCTCGCCATTCCTGCAGCGCCAGTGGGAAGAGTCGCCACTGAGGCGTGGAAGAGCGCTGTGGGGAGCCCGAGGTTGCTCTGTGTCGGAGGAGAACAGCGTGGGTGCCTTGGTCTCCTTACTCCAGCCATCAACCTGCCTTCTCCTCTAGGGCTGAGGAGAGGACTCAGAAGTGCTGATGTCTCTGTTTTTTCTGCTGTAGCCACCAGACACACTGTTCCTAGCACTGTGCTCCAGAAAACTTGTTTTTTCCACCCTGCTGTGTTTTTCAAGCACTACTCTCCCCTGCGCGGTTCTTTCTGATGCTTGTCCTGTGGCTGCTCACAGGACTTCTGTTTTTCTGATTTCTGAGTCTGTCAGCTTTCATGAATGTGAAAGTGAAACCTTAAAGCAAGCATTCCTGACAAGACGTCATTCCTTCACTCCTGGCAGTGCACAGAGTGCTCTCCCGCCTCGCATCTCCTGCAGAGCCCACGGCCCCACGGCCGCGTGGCATCTCCCTGCACCCAAACCTGCATCTGCCCTACCTCTGCTCGGTGCGAAGAGCAAAGCCGATTACTTGACAGCGTTTTTCAAACATCAATTACGCTGATGCAACCCTGTGCAGAGACACTATTGCTGGTTTAAACCTGCCTTGTCTGGTGCTGGATTGCAATGCAGGGTGTGTGAGTGCAGCTGAATTACACACGGTGAGTTAAGAGAGATCTTGGTGGATGGTCCTTCTGTGGCTGTTACAAACATCAGCTCACGAGTCCTGAATGTGCTGTTGGGCTCCGTGCTTCACTTGGTTCATATAGGATTTCTCTAAGCATTTGCTGCTGGCCAGTAAAAGTCCTGGTATAGGCACGACAGGACTTTAACTGACCTGGAGCAATGGTTTGGATGGAGTTACAGCTGGAAGTTCACATCGATACCTAAATAATCCCTGTAACCAAAGTGGACATGACTTCACCTTTCTCACTGTGAAACACAGTGCTTCTCATGTGGAGTTAATTTGCAGGCAGAGACGCGGCACCAAGCAGCGAAAGGTGGGAGGCAAACAGCAGGCGTCTCGGCCCAGGAATACATGGCTGCTCCCCCGACCTGCACTGTGAGTGGCACAGACGGGGCACCAGCTGGCTGAAGAGCATGGACAAGGCGGCTGCACTGCTTCAAGCAAACAGCTTTTTCAACTGAGGGTGCAAACCAGAGTGTGGGTCTGCTGGGGCTCACGAGCAGCGTTAGCAGGGCTGCAGAGCTGGTGCCTCCCATCCTGTGGCCGTGGCAGGGCTGCAGGAGCCGCGTGGGGCTGTTTGCTCTTTCTGCAGCCCTGACAGAGTGGGAGCAAGTTGGGACAGGTCTTGAGGTTACCCCACTCTGGATGCAGCCTCTGGGGTGTGTAGGCTGGAAAGGGTGCACAGGCCTTTCTAACGCCACTTTCCTGTGGCTGGAGGGAAGCAGGGGTGTGGAAACACATCCGTTGCCTTCCCCATGTGCAAGGAGTCCCCTACAATCCACGGCCATTGAGCAGATCCTCATCGTTAGCAATCAGTTTACCCTAGGAATGGGGAGATCTTCCCTTGCAGGACGGAGGTAGCGTTGCAGGGGATGGGGTGCGGTACAGCGAGGGAGCTGTTCCCCCAGCGCATAACCCAGAGCGATGAAAGCAGGGGGCTGTGGTTGGTCTTGTTTCCCAAGTAACAAACGACAGGATGAGAGGAAATGGCCTCAAGTTGCGCCGGGGTGTTTAGATGGGATTTTAGGAAACAGTTCTTCACTGAAAGGGTTGTCCAGCACTGGACTGGGCTGCTCAGGGAAGTGGTTGAGTCACCATCCTGGAGGTATTTAAAAGACATGTAGATGTGGTGCTTAGGGACATGGTTTAGTGCTGGACTTGGCAGCGTTAGGTTTATGGTTGGACTCAATGATCTTAAGAGTCTTTCCCAACCTAAATGATTCTATCGTTCCTATGCCCCGTGAGGCCTCTAGCAAATCCTGTTAAAATCGGTGATTAAACCCCCATTAAATCTCCCCACTGTGCTTTCCGGGCTTCGCCACAGCCCAAGCTGAATTCCTTCTTTCATCCTAAGGACAAACACACAATTGTCCCACCGAGCTTGGTGGCACTCGTGTCTCTGGTATAACCTTTAATTTTTTTCCTGCAGCCTTTGGCCTTGGCTGGATGCTGCTGTGTAGGCAGCAAAATTCATCCAGACCACATTTTCACAGTCACATTACGCGGTGGTCCACAGAGCTCCCTTCGGGACCTTTCTTCGTTGTCTGCTGTGGAAAAAGTGTCTTCACTTCCAGATTATGGAAAGAGGGACCAAAAATAAGGCTTAGAGGCACAGCAGTTAACGAGCAAATGGATCCTGCCCTGTGAGCCTGGTCCCTGTAAGAACTCAAGGAGAGTGTTTCTAACCAAAACGTGCAAATGCCCCAACTACACAGTGAGGAACAGGGCCAACACAAACAGCTCTCGACACCCTGCTTGGTGGTGGTGGGGTAAATAAAACTCCTTGTAGAAAGGCTGGCCTGAATTTGAAAGCTTTCATTCTGTTTCTTAGATTCTTGGAAAACAAACTCCTTGGAACAGATCGCAATGCCAGCCCCAGCTCCAAAGCTTGTCCAGTGGCATCCCCACAAAGGGGATGTCTTCCAGCACCAGTGTGTTGCATCTCAGTGGTCTGAGCTCTGCTGGTGAGTGGCATTTTGTAAAGCTTCTACTGCCCCAGTGCCCTGTAAGGAGCACGGAGATCTCTGGCACCTCCTCAGAGGTGTGTCACCAATTGTGTCAGGGGTTTGGATGCCAAAACCTTAAAGCCTGGCAGAAACTTTGCTGTTAAATGTAAGGTTGGGAAAGCTATCTTGTTTTCTGGTTGTGAAAGGAGAGGAGGCTCATTAGTGCAAACATCCAGAGGTGCCAGTCTGCAATCTGGCTGGCAAACAGGGTTGCCCATCACAGCAGAGAAGGGCACCGCGGGGTGGGCTTCCTGCAAGAGCCAAACTCTCCTGCAGGCCTTTTCCAGTTGCAGGGGAGGTTGCTCAACAAGCACCAGGAAGATCTGTTGTGACATTTGCTTGGTTTATGCAATTCGTAATTAATGGCTCATTGGTGCTGTGCTGTGCGGATAAACCTTGCCCTTCCAGAGAAGGGTGGTGGGAGCTTGCTGCGTTGGGTTCGGTTGGCACAAATCACACATTGCTCTTTGTCTCATCAAACTCGTACATTAAAGTTGATGACTCGGGTGAACTCCACCCTGGGAGCTTTTGCCAGAACAGTAATGTCAGTCAGGGCGTGGAGCCTTGGGTTTCCTTGGTGGCATTTCCAGATAGACTAAGAGCTCTGGCTGATGGCCTCATTGCAGATGCTGAAGCCTTTGATTTCCTTAGGGACCCATGTCATCCCACCCCTCCAGCAGGATTTCTATCCCTTGGCTCCTCCTGCTCCTCACCCCCAGCAGTTAACACCCCTGCAAGGAGGCTGGCTGGTGCTGCCGTGCCCAGCGTGAGCAGGAGCAGCTGAGGGGCAAGTACAAGCTCCCCTCTGCTTTGAGGGCAAATGTCTGCGAGTTGTGGAGTGGTTGCACAGAGCAGGTGTGCATGTTTGTGCCTTGAGTCGTTGCAGCTGTTGAGTCGGTGCAAATGAGCGAGAGCTGAAATGCTCCGGCTAAACTGTCACAGAAAACTTTGCCAGAAAAATTCATTTAGGTTGCTGAGCTGGTATAAACTGTAGGTAGGACTAGTAAACTCTTTCTGGAGAAAATTTCAGCCTAAGCTTATCACAGTGGTCCCGCCATGTTAGTGTTGCTGTGTAGTCACCTGTGATGTGGTGAGAAGGTGCTGCTGATTGAGAGCGCTGCTGCCCTGGGCAGTGCTGCCATTGCAGGAGCAGGGCAGGTGGGGGGCGTGGGACCTGGGAAGGAGGTGGGAGCCCACCCCTCTCCTTCAGGTCTATTAAATGAATTAAGCCACCCCTCTGCAAGCTCATCCTTGCTTGCTTGCTGGAGAGAGGTGCCGCTGGTAAGTGTNGGCTTCGCCACAGCCCAAGCTGAATTCCTTCTTTCATCCTAAGGACAAACACACAATTGTCCCACCGAGCTTGGTGGCACTCGTGTCTCTGGTATAACCTTTAATTTTTTTCCTGCAGCCTTTGGCCTTGGCTGGATGCTGCTGTGTAGGCAGCAAAATTCATCCAGACCACATTTTCACAGTCACATTACGCGGTGGTCCACAGAGCTCCCTTCGGGACCTTTCTTCGTTGTCTGCTGTGGAAAAAGTGTCTTCACTTCCAGATTATGGAAAGAGGGACCAAAAATAAGGCTTAGAGGCACAGCAGTTAACGAGCAAATGGATCCTGCCCTGTGAGCCTGGTCCCTGTAAGAACTCAAGGAGAGTGTTTCTAACCAAAACGTGCAAATGCCCCAACTACACAGTGAGGAACAGGGCCAACACAAACAGCTCTCGACACCCTGCTTGGTGGTGGTGGGGTAAATAAAACTCCTTGTAGAAAGGCTGGCCTGAATTTGAAAGCTTTCATTCTGTTTCTTAGATTCTTGGAAAACAAACTCCTTGGAACAGATCGCAATGCCAGCCCCAGCTCCAAAGCTTGTCCAGTGGCATCCCCACAAAGGGGATGTCTTCCAGCACCAGTGTGTTGCATCTCAGTGGTCTGAGCTCTGCTGGTGAGTGGCATTTTGTAAAGCTTCTACTGCCCCAGTGCCCTGTAAGGAGCACGGAGATCTCTGGCACCTCCTCAGAGGTGTGTCACCAATTGTGTCAGGGGTTTGGATGCCAAAACCTTAAAGCCTGGCAGAAACTTTGCTGTTAAATGTAAGGTTGGGAAAGCTATCTTGTTTTCTGGTTGTGAAAGGAGAGGAGGCTCATTAGTGCAAACATCCAGAGGTGCCAGTCTGCAATCTGGCTGGCAAACAGGGTTGCCCATCACAGCAGAGAAGGGCACCGTGGGGTGGGCTCCCTGCAAGAGCCAAACTCTCCTGCAGGCCTTTTCCAGTTGCAGGGGAGGTTGCTCAACAAGCACCAGGAAGATCTGTTGTGACATTTGCTTGGTTTATGCAATTCGTAATTAATGGCTCATTGGTGCTGTGCTGTGCGGATAAACCTTGCCCTTCCAGAGAAGGGTGGTGGGAGCTTGCTGCGTTGGGTTCGGTTGGCACAAATCACACATTGCTCTTTGTCTCATCAAACTCGTACATTAAAGTTGATGACTCGGGTGAACTCCACCCTGGGAGCTTTTGCCAGAACAGTAATGTCAGTCAGGGCGTGGAGCCTTGGGTTTCCTTGGTGGCATTTCCAGATAGACTAAGAGCTCTGGCTGATGGCCTCATTGCAGATGCTGAAGCCTTTGATTTCCTTAGGGACCCATGTCATCCCACCCCTCCAGCAGGATTTCTATCCCTTGGCTCCTCCTGCTCCTCACCCCCAGCAGTTAACACCCCTGCAAGGAGGCTGGCTGGTGCTGCCGTGCCCAGCGTGAGCAGGAGCAGCTGAGGGGCAAGTACAAGCTCCCCTCTGCTTTGAGGGCAAATGTCTGCGAGTTGTGGAGTGGTTGCACAGAGCAGGTGTGCATGTTTGTGCCTTGAGTCGTTGCAGCTGTTGAGTCGGTGCAAATGAGCGAGAGCTGAAATGCTCCGGCTAAACTGTCACAGAAAACTTTGCCAGAAAAATTCATTTAGGTTGCTGAGCTGGTATAAACTGTAGGTAGGACTAGTAAACTCTTTCTGGAGAAAATTTCAGCCTAAGCTTATCACAGTGGTCCCGCCATGTTAGTGTTGCTGTGTAGTCACCTGTGATGTGGTGAGAAGGTGCTGCTGATTGAGAGCGCTGCTGCCCTGGGCAGTGCTGCCATTGCAGGAGCAGGGCAGGTGGGGGGCGTGGGACCTGGGAAGGAGGTGGGAGCCCACCCCTCTCCTTCAGGTCTATTAAATGAATTAAGCCACGCTTCTGCAAGCTCATCCTTGCTTGCTCGCTGGAGAGAGGTGCCGCTGGTAAGTGCCTGGGAGCTGTGTGTTTGGGGGTGGCTGGCTGGGTCGGTCATTCAGTGGTGGGGATTTGGAGGTGGTGGGGATTTGGAGGTGGTGGGTATGTAGCTTGGGGCGAGAGAAGTTGATACAATTTTCAGAGGAGAAATAGTATAGCAGTAATTTATTGGGAGGAATCAAGCTGACGTGGCTTGAGAGCAGCTAGGCCTGGGGCAGGAGCCCTGAGGCTGCCTTCTCAGAGGATGCTGATTTTCAAAGGTGCTGTTTAATCCACAGGAGAGCTGCCTGCGAGGGCAGGGTTAGTGATGCTGGGGGTGAAACCGGTGCCTCGGAATCGCTCCCTTTGCCTGTGGGCTTGTTTCCCCTGAAGCTGTTGGGTAAAAGGCAGAATTCAGGCGGATAAAGGCAATGTAGCTGACATGACGGCTTTTTTTTGGTTTTTATGTTTTGTTTTTTTGCTGCTTTAATTTGTGCCTTGTCAAGTATTGAAGGTTCTAGGTTTTTTCTAGAATGTGGCCAGTGTGAAGCAGCTCTTGCTGTCCTGCCTTTCCTTGCCCCAGAGCCCTGCTGCGGGTAATGGGAAGAGGCAGGAGCAGCAAATAAAGGTCTGCAGTCATTTCTTAGCTGCTCTAGGGCTGGCGGGGAGCACGTGGGTGAGGGCAGTCAGCTTTGCGAGGCAGCAGCCTCCCTTTGCTGGCTCCGTGGAAGTGTTCGTCCGCGTGTGCTACAGGCCACCAAACCCCTCATTGGGTACAAAATAAACTGCAGGGGCTTGGACACCTACAGTCACACCTGGGAGAGAGAGCAGAAGGTGCAGGTGTTCGCTCCCTTCTGTACAAGGGTGGGGGATGTACTATGCAACTCTCCCGGGTGATCTCTGGAAGCAAATCCTCCCTTTTTCTGCTGCTAAAGTGTTTTTAGCAAGTACCAAGCTTGCGTCCCTCCTGGGAAACCAGTGGTGACCCGAGGCACCCGCAGTACAGATTAAAGGTAAAGGCTGGTGGTGCTGGCAGTCCTGGGCTTTGGAGCACTCTCTGTGTCTCTGCCAAGCACCCAACTGTGTGGGCAAAAACCAGAGGATGTCTCCGGGTGACCTGGACAACACACAGTGAGTGACCAGTGTTCAGCCCCTAAGCGAAAGTGGTCTGTGTAGGACTGGTGGGTGTTCAGGTAAAATTGCAGGCAGAGGGATGTGCTTGGCTGGAGCATTGGCTGCTCGCTGTGACTGCAGGGGTGCTCATCTCATGCAGTGGGCACGAGTTCCCAGGGAGCTTTTGCTGTATCGGGTCCCTCGGACTCACTCGGCTCTGCGGTAGGCTTCGTGGGGATGATCTGGTGCATGTCTCTGCGTGTTATTCCCTTTTCATGACCACAAAGGCAGTTCTCAGACAGCCCTTAGCCCTGTGGCAGCAAATACTAGTACATACATGTGTGCGTACATGCTTTGCCCTGGAGGAGCGGTCGAAGCTGGGCGCAGGCTGCAGAGCCCTGTGATGGGTCCCTGCTCTGCTTGGAAAAGGCTGGTCCAGAGTTGAGTTAATTCTGCAACGCTGCAGCAATGCAACGCCCTTGGTAAAGTGTGAGGTGTCAAACTGTAAAACCTGTGACTACCGAGGGCTTGCAGAGGAGCTGCTTCTCTGACCACGTAGGCTTGCTCTCTACAGCAGATGCTTGCTGCAGTGAGCTCAGGCAACTGCGAGCTGAGAAAAGCTCTTCTCAGCTCTGCTTTTGAGTTGGTGGCTGAGCCTGAGAGGAGGGCTGGGCCTTCGATGACCTGTTGGTTGAATGGAGGAGATGCCATGCAGCCAAAAGGCTTCGTCAGCCCCTTCCTTGCAGCCTGCAAAGCCTCAGGCTCAGGGCGCTTTGAGTGCAATGAATTTCACAAACTCTGGAGTGGGGCTGCTGTGGTGCAGGATGGGTCCCTTCCAGCCCGGGTGATTTGAATGGCTCTGCTTTTTGTCCTGAAATGTATCTCTAGCTGTGGTTTATCCTTTCCCTGCTGTAACCCCATGCAGCTTGTTGGGCTAGATACTTTGGTCTGTGAACATATTTGCTGGATGTTTGAGAGCTAAAATGTCAGGTTGACCTTTTGAGGTTTTTCTTTTCTTGAGGAAGAAGGCTTCTATACAATTCATGTCATGAATCAATCCAAAGGGATGCATTTTTCTGCACCAGTTAAATAAAAGATCATTAAACTTAACAAATGTTTCCCAGCTTGCCTGCACTTTCACGCAGTCTTCAGCTATAAATACGATCTGTGCTTATAACAACATAAACAACGTGCTACTCAAAAGCAGGAGGGATTATATACCTCTTTTCTTTTTATTTTTAAGCTGCCGAAGAAATATATACACACACATTCCTAATATGTTTACTTAAGCAGGAAGCAGACGAATAGTTTAAGATAACGTTTCAGCCTATTATGAGTTATATGCTCTGCAAAGATTGTTTCCTTTATGTAGTAATTCTTCAAACCCAGAGCAAAAAAGCTGAAAAATCTTGTCAAATCCTTAATTGTAGGAAAGATTTGCAGGAATTTCCACTGCATTTCCCTCTCAAAGTGACGTTTGAGACCACTGGTAAGGGGAAAAGGAGATTAAGTGGTCCTAATTATTTTCATGTATTATGGAGACTAATTCTTCTTGCTCTCACCACCATGTCCGGCTGGCTTGCTTGCTGCCGATTCCCCTGCTTGTGGGGAGATCCGAGGGGTGATAGGAGTTTGAAGGCCTGGAGAAGTAGGGCATCAATTTAAAGGAGGAAGATGCTTAATTTGCAGGCAAAGCTTATTCTGGATTTGGTCGCATCCTATGCTTATGCTAGACGGTTTTTTTTCTTCCTCTGCTAAAATATCTTTTTGCTGACATCACCAGTGAAACAGGGCATCAGAGTGAATTTTAAATGATAAGGTAGTTGAGTGCTGGCAGCTGGTGAAGCCTCATGTCTGGCAAGGTGACCAGTGGTCTGCAAGGCACAGCCTAGGGAAATAAGCAGAAACTTTTCCATAGGCTGTGGATAAGGGTTGGGCGAAGCTTCTCCATCTGTGAAAACCAGCCTGGATTGGGCAGATGACCTCCTCTACTCAAGCCTGCCTGCAAGGGAGAGGGTGACTTGGGAGTTGCTGCTTACATGCTTGTCCCTGGCCAGAGGGATGAGTCCCCATTGCCACATCCCATGGCCTCGTGCAGCGAGATCCAGGGCAATCCTCCTCCCATCCATCCTGCAATACTCTTCACGGGGTGGGGGACAGGTTTCTGAGGAGCCTGCTACACTCCAGCCCTGGGGCACGGTCCCTCACCCCAGCCTGCAGCAGGGGCCAAGATGAGGACTTCATGCCAAAACCTGTGAAATGCAAACCAGCCAACAGGCAGCTTGTTGGAGGCAAACTGTGCCCTCAGCCGCACTTCAGCACTTGCAGTGAATTTTATTTTTGTCTCCAGATCGATCAGGACAATTATTTAGCCTTTTGTGCACTGCAAACACTGCCCTGGTGGGTCGGGGAGCCCCTCAAGCTCACTGGGTGCTGGGGAAAGAAAGGCGAACTGTTTAACTTGCGAGATGCTTAGATGGGCTACAAATAGCTTGGCGGGTGCATATTCTTCCCTCTCATCGCCCTGGTGCGTGTCTTGCCTGGCACCATGGGAACCCAGAGGGACCACTGTCTGTGCCCATGGCAACGGCCCTCGGGTGTCATTCCTGCTCAGCCCGTGATGCTGAGCGGGGCTGTTGTGGTGGCTGGAGACCACAATGAAGGTAAAGAGGAGAAGCTTGAGACTCCTGGTGTCAGGAGTAAATCAAAGCTGGGTGAAGAATGAGGATCTGATGGCGGTCTCCCCAGTCTGGGATCCTGTCCTGAGTCAATGGGGACACTCAAAGCCTGAGGAGCAGCTTTGTGGGGTATCCTAAATCTGATGGACAGCTCTCTGATCGGCAGATAAAAGGCAAGGATGTATAAGGAACTAATTGTGATGAGGCTGGAGTCTAATTGAAATGGGGTGGTTGGCCAAAACTGAATAGAAAACCACAGCCTGAGAAAAGGCAACTGGGAGCAAACAGACAGAAGGAATTCTGACCCCTCCAGTTGGAAGTGAAAAGGGAGGTGGTGGCAGCCGGTTCTGTCCTCTGCCAGGGTATGGTCGGGGGTCCTGGAGGCTGAAGGGCAGGGCTGAATGCAAGCTACAGCTCACTCAGAACGAGTTCCTCTTTGGGGTCCTCCTTCAGCAGCATCTGAAGGTGCCTGCTCAGGCCTACCTCTGGTAAGCAGGGAAATGTGGTGCTTTGGGCAGGTTTTCCAGTGCCCAGCAAGGTCCGTGGGATGCAGACGCAATGATTGTGGTCAATGGGATTGGAGGAGATGCTCCACCTGGCTGTGTAGAGTTTGCTTGCCTAGCTCTGCGGATACAGTCCTTTTAGGTTGCTACTCTTACAGCTTCTTTAGGATGTGCTGACCCCTCAGTGTAGGGGCATCCTAACTGCCCTTGCAAGGGCGAGGCACTTCGTGAAGTCCCCCAGGCCTCTCCTCCCATCCAAACACCATCCATACTTGGAAAACTGCTTTATCTGGGTTCCTGGCGCACTGCCACTCTGGGTGTAAAGTCATACGGTGTCACTTTTCCCCTCGGTGTGGTGTAAACACAGCGGCGAGTGCAGTGACCCCGGCTCTGCTGCAGCGGGTTGCGGCAGGGTTTGCACAGAGCTCCCACGTACTGTCCCCCAGCAAGCAGGACCCACTGGGGTGATGGTGGGAGCTGCAAGGGAGGGGGGATGTGTTCTGCTCCCTGCTCCCTTTGGTGCTGACCCCGTGAAGGGCTCGGTGCTGCTCGTGGGAGCCGAGTAACTGACACCGGGTGCAGCAACTGCGCACCCGCTCTCATTAGGGCTGTTTGTTTTTTGCAGTGAACTATGTGTCACACTGAAAACTGATACCATGGAGAGAAAACAGTGTTCTTTCTTTCCCCACCCGCCTCATGGAAATGAAGGGGCAGCATATATTTACTTGTAAAGAGATACGGGTGACTTGGTGAAATAATAAAGGAGCTATTAAAGAAGCAAAAATTCCCAAGTAGGAAGAATAAGTAGAGGTTTTATTCTTTTTATTGCTTTCTGCTTTCACTGAGCACAAATACAAGCCCAGCAGCAAGGGACCTGTCCCTGTGGTGCCTGAAGGGACCTGGGACTGAGAGAAGCGACATGGGCAGCGCTGAGCCGAGCCTGACCACGCTGGCTGGTGGACAAGTCACCTCAGTCAGGCGTTGACTGACAGCCTTATACAGCCTGTGAAGTCACCACTGAATGGCCTTGGAGATGTGGTTTGGATAATTACCTATGTTTCCTGATGCTTACGGGAATATTAGAGCTGGCAAAACACAAGTTTTACGAGAATTGGGCTGTGTTTGAAGGTTTCTAATGCCTCGCACTGCTCCTCTGACCGATGTGAAGACAGGGCAGGGGTTGGGACACTGGAAACTGCTGGCAGCACTGTTTGCATTTCCTTCTTCACTTGTAAACGCACTCGACTGGAGCTTTGTGTGGAGTCCTCCTCTATGCTCAAGCCAACTTGTGTACAACAACAGCACCAGGGCAAACTAAAACCAAGGTAAAGTTAAACACAGGAGTGACCTGCAGCAAGCTGAAATGACTTTGTTGAGGTGCACTTATCTGAGAGGATGGGTGTGTGCAGCACCCTGGCACAGTGAGGCAGGCAGTGTGTGTGTCGAGGTATATCCAGGTCTTTTTATGCACTCGCTTTATTCCAGTGCCTGTTTTGTGCCTGGATCTATTGACTTAAGCGCACTGTGTCTGCTGTCAATGGCAAAGCTCAAAAGGGTCTCTAAGCACTCTGCCCCTGTTCTTATTTAGGTGTAGTCTGATTCACTCTAAAAGGCTGTTTTGGTTGAATTTCCCCCTCCGTGCCCTCCTTACCCTCTCCTCTCCTGTTTCTGTCTGCCTTTGCTCAGAGGTGCCGCCAGTGCTATCTCAGAAAGGAGCCGGAGTCAATACTCTGATAAATCAGCTTGTGTTTGTTCAGTGTAAAGCATCGCAGTGTTCCCAGCTGTATTGTTGTTCTTGGCTTGAAAGCTTCTTGCTGTTTTCTAATTTAAATTCAAGCCCTGGTTGTTGACTACCTCAATGGTCTGCCCGTGCGTAGCCCCAGCGTGTGCTGGGCAGGGACCCTGGCCCGGGACAGAGGTCTGCAAAGTGGATGTTTTGTGTTTAATCTGCTTATTGCAACTCTTTGCTTGGAGTAAGGAGGGCACGTGTGTTTAGGGATATGGCTGAGCTAGAGTGGCAAGGGACTGGCAGACGAGATTTCATGATATGATCGTGGCTCTGTAATGGGCATCCTGCATGGCTGCACTGAGGTGTAAGGCAAGATGAGGATGATAACCCCAATCTGTTATGCAAGAATCATGCAACAGTGAAGGGATTCCTTCTCAGCAGCGCTAGAACTGGTGTAAAACTGTCTTTCATTTTTCATTGCTTTTTCTTTTAGTTTTTTTTCCTCATAGCGTTCAATTTTCTATGTGGGTATAAGTGCACAGAGTGCACATTTAAAATCGGACTCTGCAGCTCTCAAAACAAGCCATAAATCCACACACTGATGTGGAATCAATAATTTAGTCATGTCAGCTGGATGTTAAATATGTTTGGAAACTTAGTAAAGGAACAAATTAAAGGAAAAATGTGCCCGCCTCAGCAGGCAGCACCTGGCAGCCCCATGGGCTGTGCAGAGCATCGTCGGGCACAGCAGAGATCTGCACGTGGAGCAGCTCAAGTGAGGAAAACTACTTGGTTTCTCGCATCCAGCATATGAATATAATGCCCTTGTATGATTCTCCTACCGGTCTTTGCAGATGCAGGAATGAGAGCCCAAGTGAAAGAAACATCAGGAGGTGGGTGGGGAGGGGGGGAAATACTTGGCTTAGGATAGGTAAGGGAAAACTTGGTAATAAGAAAGGACTGTGCTGTTGCAGTGCTTGATTTAGCCTGGTATCCAGCCTGGAGGAGGATTAAAGGACAATTCTGGCACCTGGTTGTTAAAACACAGGATTTTCCGTGGAAACAGTTACTGCTGACTGTCCCATTCACAGTTTATTTTACTCATTCATTAGTTCCAGGTGAACTCAGGTTTTTCCATAGTAGCTGGCCAGAATGGGTTTTCCAAAGGCTGGTCCGGATGATTTGGAGTGAAGGAAACTGGATTTTGCCCAAGTGAAAGCAAATAGTGTTATATAGTGATGGAGCAAACCTGTGACAATAACAAGTATCAGCAGCCACAGCCAGATTGATTAAACCATGTCTACTCGGAAAAACACCCGAAATTACTGGGATTTCAGAGGTGCTCAAATATTAAGCTCATGTTGGATGCAGAGCAATGTTATCTCTAGAGAATAGATTTAGCTTCCACTGTGGAGTAGAGTAATTGTGGGATGCAGGTCAGGTGTGAGTTTTCATGTTTTTTAATTTTTTTCTTTAAGAGCTCTTTGTCTCTGTTCTTGAAATGTGCTTGTCCTGTGCTAACTCCAGCAAAGCCCTGAAGTGAACCTGCACCTGCTGACACGTGTTTATCCTGGGTGATCTGCATGGCAAAACCAAACGCAGGCCTTTCCTACAGGTTCCCTAAGGTAGCTCTGGGTTTATGCCAGAAAGATGTGCTTAATGCTTTGGTTTCATTGGGGTTTCTAGTCAAGGCTGCGATGAATCTAGGTACGTAGAAATAATTTTTACATGCTGGCATGTCGTCCCTGATTAAAACCAATAAAACCACAACAAAGTTATAGCTGATTTGTAATGAAAACTGATATCTTAAGTTTTAGTGCTAAATGGTACAGGGATGGGGGTGAAACTTATACAGGAGCTCATATAAATTGCCATTTCACAGTCTTGGGCTCCTGCAACCACAGCTAGCAAGCAATCCCAGCTCCCACAGCTATTCTGATGTCACTGGTGTTGCATACACAAAGACATAAGCAAAAGCCATATTCATGCTGAATTCTACCCGAGGACGTAGCAAGAGCGGTGCCTGCCAACCGGGAGGATGAGGTCATTGCAGAAATTCTTTAGATTCTGTCTTCTGCATAGGGTGCCTGAGCAACGAGAGTAAAACTACAATAACCAACAAGTGGGAAGCTCTAAATGGCACTGGGTCTGTTTTTTCTCCCCCTGAACCCTTCCCCAGCAGAATACGGCTAGAATAAACTGGTAAATTAGGCTCTGTCTTGATGGAGGCTCTATAAGCCTTGCAGACAGCTCTGTTGCTCATTAGGAGAGCATATACGGGGGGCTTGCAAAAGCTCTGGCCCCAGCCCATGGGTACTCCCAGTGGTAGCTGTACTGTAGGCCATGTGATGGGGAGGCTTGTGAGCTGCTCTGAAGCTCTGCCATCCATGCTGTGGCTTATTAACCATAAATAAAAGTAATTGTGTGAGTACTGAAGCTGCTAGAGCTCAGTTTACTGTTGATTGGTGTCTGGAGGCTCGTTCACGTTTTATTAATTGTATTAAAACTGCAGCATGAGCTCTGTCCGTCTTAGACGCTAGAAAATCCAGACTAGCAAGAAATGTTGCCCGAGTAGGTTCCTCAGGGTATGACAATCCTGACTGAAGCTTTTTTCTTCCCCATGGTGAGGGGCACCCCTAACCTCTTTCCCCTGCCCCAAGAGATTTTTCTGCTGTGTGAAGGATTGATTTTTATGCTACTGCCTTTCTTTCACTGGGAACATTAATTGAGCTCTTTTCCTTCTACCCGCTCTCTTTCTTTTGCCAAACTTGAAGTAAGTTAATATCTCTGATCTCTAGTCCCTGTCAAAAGTGGATAACAGGCTCAAATGCTGGATATGATGAAACGTGCGTACAGCGTGACTCCATAAACCTTGTTTCGTTTGGAAAGTAGGATAAAAGACCTTAGTAATGAATCTGAATCCTCGTGATTAATGAGCAAAGCCAAAGAGCCTTCGTTTTGCTCACGGCTATTCTGTGGGCAAAGGCTGTCTGTATTTGACAATTTTATTATTTGCTGCTGTTTATTCTTTAATGTCTAGTATGGGAGGCTTCATAGTTTTTTCCATAGATATCGGGACCAAAAGCGACCTTAAATCATCCAGGCTGTGACCCCCTGTACAGCACAGGCCAGAGAATTTCAACCCTTATTGAACCCAGTAACTTGCATTTGACAAAAGCGTGTCTTCCAAAAACCCATCCAGCCTTGATTTAAAGGCAAGGGATGGTAGCTGCCTTGGGAATTGCCAGAAAAATAAGGCTTCTGCAGCTGCCTTGGTTGTTTAATGTTATTCGCAGGGGAAGGACACAACAACCCTAGTTTGTTTTAATGTCTTGGCAGCTCTAGTTTATGACCTCGTGCTGTTGGTATTGTCCTCCAGCGTTTAGCAGCATTTTCCTGACCAGCCCTTGCTCTGGGTGTTTGTTATTCTGGGCATTTACATGTTTTGGGAGATGCTAGGAGGGCAAAAGCGTGGTGGGTCTGGATGAGTTCAGTGCAGCTCTGACTCTTCTCCTTTTAGTCACAAACGGGCACTGCAAGAGCTGTCTCAGCACCTTCACGCTGGGGCATTTTCACCTCTAGAAGGTCCATGATTTCCCTTTCTCTCGGGGTGCGGGTGGAAATTAAGGTGCTGCCTTGCTCCATGTCCTTGCAGGGCTGTTATCTACTTGGATCTGAGCTGAGGCTGTGAGTTCTTTCAGGGAAGTTCCCCAAACAACTGCCAGATGGCAATTGCATTCGGTTCCTCCGACTGGGCTGGTTTTGAACCACTGACAACAGGGTAATAACTGCATATTCCTATTCTTTAAACCAGCCAAATCCTTGGCTGGGCTTTCTTCCTTCCTTGTCCAAATGTTTGAATAAGTGACGCCAAGTTTTCTTGTTTTTATGAAATAATATTGCCTTGATTCATGTAGATATTAAATAAACATGTAAAACAAACGGACTGTGAAGCAGGACTGAATGCAAAGCTGAATTCCCATGGTCCTTGGCTTCGAGGATCTGGTCTCCTGACCTCCTCCATGGCAGGGCAGGATGCCTTTGGTTCTCTGCATCTTTCAGATGGACAGGCTGCTGTCATTTTCCCACTTCTATGATTTTACAGGGAAAGGGTTCAGGACAAGCAAGACCAGAAAAGACTTCCAGGGACTGCTTAGCTCCTCCTGAAACCAAAAGATCCCATGCCAGTGATGTTTCTGGAACTCTAGGCCGTAACGTCCTCGTGGTAGAAACGCCTTTCTTAACCTCCATCTCCCTTGCTGCAGCCTTAGCTCCTGCTGCTCGTCCCTTCTGGAATAAGTACTTTCTCTTCTGTCACAGCTGTGTTATGCTTGAGCACTGTTATGTTTCCCCTTGGTCTCTTGGCTCTCAAAAGCCAGGGAACCCAGGTAGCATTCCCTTTTGGGGAAGGGCAGCTGTTAAATGGACAGAAGTTTGGCCCCTGCCTTGTCCCTTGCTTCTACCCCAGACCTGCCGTGGTGACCCTGAGCAAGTTCTTCCATCTTCATTTGACTCTTTCATTTTTGTCTCCTCACCAGCGGTCATGTTCTCCAGGGTTCCTGCTCTGTGTGCTGGACTCTGCTTTCTGAGTGGGACACTTTGTATTGGAATATGTAACTTTTAATCTTTTTAAACAATTTGTTGGAACCGCTCCTATCCCTGAACTCATAAACAACCCCTGCAAAGATTAAAGAGCCTGAGCTGCCAGTGAAACAAAAATGTACGTCACCTTTACATGCTGACCTGTTGCTTGTCCTCCTTCCTGCACCTCTGCCTGCCCTCAGTCAGGGTTGCAGGTAGTGCTCTTCTCTTCCTCCTCCTTGGACTAAGGTTCATGTCTCCATGTGCTTCCCAAAGCCTCGGGCTGTAAGGGTGCTTTAGACATAAATCATTCTATCACCCAATTGCTGTAGTGTTTAATTACCCCCACTTGATGGAGATGTCTGGAAACATAAACAGAAGGGATTCCAGCAGTTCTCCCAGTGTCTAAATGTTTGAACCACATTCTGTGCTTCACGTTCCATCCTTTCCCACCCTTCCAACATCTGCCTGTCTCTAATTTCCAGCACAGTATAAAGCTCTGCCGAATGCTCAGTTCTGATTATGTTTGAGTTTAAGTACTTCTAACCAGGAAACGTAGCTGCAAAGCAGGAGGGAACTGTGTGCACTTGCGGAGCGCTACGCTTTTAAGGGAAGATGGAGCTAATGGGCATGATGTCCCCCTCAAGTGTACAGGAATTTCAAGCTATCGGATATTTAGCCCTTCATATACTTAAATGTATTAATATATTTTAGTCCCAATTAATGAGCTGCATGAAACATGAATCTCTTCACCTTCACCTGTGCTGCACATGCATCATGTTCTCTTGCAGCTGACTGCTCCAGGGGATGCGCAAGCATCGGCATGCCTCATTTCATGACCTCACACAAACCAATTACCCCATTTACAAGCAGCATTATGCTGTGCTGAGTCAAAAGCCAGTTTTACAGCATTTTGACACGAGGAGTTAATGTTTCTTTTCTTTCCCTTTCAAGAAAGGAGCTGTCATTCATCCTTTCCCTTCTTTAAATCTGCTTGATAAATCAGTTCTGACTTATCTGGTGTGCTTCTGTGAACTCCCCTGCAGGTTTAGGCTGGTATATAATGAGAGAATTTGGGTTGCCTTTCTTTCCCATCAGTCTAGTAACAAAGTATGTGTATTTTTTTCTTAAAAAAAAAAAAAAAGGCTGAGGTGCAGTCATGGGGATGCAAAGGTATCGCATCTCTAATCCTTATGCTGATCCAGGAGCACTCAACTCTGAGGCACCTTTCAAAGTGCCAGGTACTGTATTTGTTTTCCTGAGGCACTTGAAAGTTCAGAGGACTATCCAGAGTTTATGCAAACTCATTAGAAGCTCTTGGTCTGGACTGAGATCTGGAAATTTAACAAAATTAGAAGCAACCTGTATGAGGTTTCAACTGCTCCTTGGTTTTGACAGAGTGGAGGGATGAAGAGATCAGCTTCTCTTGTGGTTATTATGGCTTCAGGTACATGCCAAAGCCAGCAATATGCAAAAATGCGAAAATAAAGAATGGCAAGAAAATGGTAGCTTGATGTTTTCAAACCTCAGTAAAGGGTTGGCTTGAGTCTGGCTCATTCAGCTTTGGGCTGGTTGCTTCATCTGCTGAAGCCAAGACCAGAGGCCACAGCAGATGCCAGGAACCGAATGCTGATCATGGTGCGGCTACTGTGAGAGTTGGTGGGGCCTCTGAAGCTGTGTTGAGGACCTTGTGTTCCCCCTGTGAGGGAGGGACAGGAGATTGCTTGAACTTTGTCCGAATCATAAGGTCAGACCCAAACTTGATGTTTGTTTTGTTTGGGTGTTTCTGCTTCCAGCCTTCTGTCAGAGGGACAGAAGTGGGGCTGGGTTCCTCAGAGCAAGTGAAGTGGTTATGTGTTGGCTCTGACATCTTTCAACCCACCGTTTAGCCTTTGTTGTTGCACCAGGCCACAGTTGCTTTGGCCAAATGGGATGGCTATCGGAGTGGCCTTGGCCTTCCAAAAGCCCTAGCTTTCTGCAACTGTGAGGAGTGTGTTGCCGATGAGAACTTGATCTAATTGTCATCCTTTGGCCAGGCGTTGTCATTTCAGCACTTCTGCTCACTTGTTCCATCTGCCACATGCTTGGTGTGATGGTAGCAGATGTTGCAGGAGGAAGGTGAATATAGAAGGGCTCTCTCTGGTGCAGAGAATCTCCTGGGATCTGCAGCGGGCCCGGGAAAACTTTGCTTCCTTTTTGCATGCTGTATTGGAGGCAGCTCATTAACCCGTTAGCCCTTTGCTTTGGCTGGTAGCTGTGGAGCTGTCATTTCCTCCCCGCTCTGAGATGAGAAATTCATGTGGGATTAAGCACGTGTGGCTGAGAGGCTGCCCTTTGCTGGAGGTGGGAACTGGACTGTTATCTTTGCTAACTGGGAAGTTATTTTTGAATCTGTCCTGCAATTTGATTTTTCTTTCTGATTTGATGGTGGGAGGGGTTTGAGATTATGCAACTGTTCTTGTTCAGTTGCTTTTTGGGTAATGGCCAACTGTTCCCAGTCTAGAACGAACTGAGGTTTCCTTAAGCAAACAGGAGGGTGAAGCAGAGGAAGGACCACCAACTCGGACCCACCACTTTCCACAGCCCTCACTCCGTTTTCCTCTTGCTCTCCATCTGGAGATTTCAAAAGGCTCTTCCACCTACACAAGCTCTGTCTGAGGGAAGCTCAGAAAGGGAAACTGATGCACAAATGCTGAAGCAGCTCCAAATGCAAGGGCAAGTGTCTATGCTGTGGGTAATGGAGAAATCATCCACACTCAACAGTGCAGAATGACATGGTGGCAAGGGACTGCTTACTGAAAGGAAGGCAAAGTACCTATTAAAGTCAGTGGGAAACCTTCTTGGGTATTGGATTGCTGAGTTTGGCCCTGTAAGTATTCATATTGTTGGCTTTGTGGTTTAATCCATGGGCCCTCTTTAAAAATAATTACTTTCTTAAAATAAACAAGATCTCCCTCTTCCCCTACTCCTGTCTGGTCTCTTCAGCTCCAGTGAATAGCTCTCGGCTCGCCTGGGTGCTCCTCCCTGCTGTGGCATGGCACAACTCCCCTGTCAGCAGCACATCGTTCGCGTTGACTTTTATTATTCCATGGGCTAAATTACTGTGTGCTTTGATCTCCTGGTGGAATCACTGCTCAGAAAGAGGGTAAAAGGTTGACTTTTTTTTTTACATCTGCCTCACTCATGCAGAGAGGTCAAGCCATAGCAGGAGATAAAATGCCAGTGAGAGACTGTGAGGTTTTGGAAGTCTTTGGTAGAGAAAACGCTGTAGATATGTCAAGGTGAAGTCTCAAGCAGAGGCTACCTACTTAATAGCTTTTATGCAAGCCCATGCCACAGTACCACCCATCCTTGTGAGCAGGGTGCTGTGGTGCTGTCAGTGCTCAGCAGAGAAGGCAAACAAGGCTTGAAAAGAGTCAAGGCTATGAAGTTTGTGAAGGGTGGGGGAATAGACCCTACTGTCCCCAGGGTGAGACTCACCCTGCCCTTAGATGGAAACTTGTCCCATGGGATATGCTGAGCTCAGGGCAAAGGCTGTGTGTGTGGATGCTCTGGCAGCAGCACTTGCTTTGCTCCAGCAGGTCTCTTGAGTCCTGCTCTTACTTGTTTTTCTCCTATCTTCATACCTGTTCATTGTTTTTTGCTTCCTGAGATTCTCAGCAGGCAGGTGCCACCTCATGTCTCTTCCATGCATGGTGGTACTGGTGGTGGCGTACCTACCGTTGCTGTTGTCCTTAGTGCAAGAATGTAATTTGGAAAGACACTGCTGTGGTGACCCTTGGCAAAAGTAATGGTGGGGATGGATCCTGCTGTTTCCAATGCAAGGACTGTATTGGACTCTAGGTCTGGGAGCCATTCATTCTCCTTGCCAACTGAGTTAGTTTAATATGGGAGGGACTGTCCAGGGCAGGACTGGAGCAGGAGGAGGGTAGGGAAAAGCACCTCACTTCCACATTTGCCTATTGCACACTTTGTTAGGTTCATATTGCCCTTGGGTGCTAGCTTTTGTGGAGCAACTCTGCTGCTGGGGTTGTGTAAAGCTGAGAGTGCTTTCAGGGGGAAGTTGTCTGAGCATGTGGAAGGAGGTGGTGTGTTTATGAATAATGAACACTGGTCTTGGGACTGGTAAAATTCAGATGTGGTGCATATTGACCAGGGCTGTGCTAGGATAGCTCCCCAAATGCAGTCCTTGTACTGCTGCTGCAGTTCCAAAGCAGTTGTGATGGTCTGCAGTGCAACTGGGAAGAGGTATTGCTCAGGACTTTGGAAAAATGGCTTTGGGCTCTGCCGAGAGCCCTAAGGTGTCCTGGAGAAAGGAGAGGAAAGATAGACATTGAGGGATGTGTTTCTGTGACCATAGCAGCTTCCTCTCACCCCTGCCTGCTCATCAGCAGGCGACGATGGTTTGAGCCGGTGAAAGTAAGTCCAGTACTGCATGTGATGTTAATGACCCCTCAAGAGGCTCAGCACCACTCAACAGCCTTTTAATCTGCTGGAGTCAATACAGGAACCGAAGAGCTTGCAGAAATCCTGTACATATCACACTGTAGAGCAGCTCCTCATCTGAGATGCTAAAAGCATTTAAGCCTTCCCTGTGCTGTTCCAAGATACTTTTAAACCTTAAGTTAAATAGTAGGTCAGCACAGTTAACATGTCCCTCAGTAAAACTACAGTGTCCCGTTACTGCTCTTTTGTGAAAGTGCACATGCTTTATTTATTTCAAAGATTCCACCACCTCTCTATCAGTGATTGCCAAACTTAGCCTGACACAGAAGTGACAGTGAGATAAAAGGAGATGGCATCTTTTATCTGATTTGTGTTCCCTTACCTTAGGTTGAACCCAAATACAACAGAATGGCCAAACCCTATGAACAACCCCATGACAGACCCCTATGAACTGGTTGGTTTGAAAACAGACCAGGCTTTGTATCTTGACTATTCAAGAGTAGGAGTTAAAACAATGTCTGGACACTGCAGGTTCTGTTTGTGGGTCTGATGACCCCTGGAAAAACTAAATTTTCTTTATAAAACCTGGATTTGTTTACCACACAAATGCATTGTCCTGTTCATTCTACAGCCTTCCAAGCAGAACCTGGGGACATATTCACAGGAGTTGTCTCCACGCAAAGCTTCAGCTGATCAGAAAGGAGGGATCCTAGGTGTAGAGGTATGAATTGCTGTATTAGATCACTCCAGAGTAAGGCCAGTTAGAGAGCTAACTGAAGTAGTTCTCTTCCTCCATTGCAAAGTATTGGAGATGCAAGAGGACTGTTGCATGTGGAGAACCAACTAGACTATGAATAAGGGCCCATTATGTGAAGAAATTCCTTTTCAAAGGATCCCTCAGACTTGTGACATCTCAACTATTGACTGGCCTCTTGGTTTTCTTTCCACGTGGTGTTTGTTTTGTTGTCCTCGTGTAGTTACTCAGTAGATATTGCTTCTTAATACTTGTGTGAGCAGTGTAACACCTGGCGAGGGTGGGCTGCTGCTGGTTTGCATGACTATTTGCAGATTGATAGTAACCAAGGCCTTGAAGTAGGACTATGGTCCTGTTGGGCTGTGTGCTCCAGAATGTGTAGCCAACCTTGCAAAAATGTGCGTGTCCTGCTATAACAGAGGAACCTTCTGGTTCTTTGAAGGGCAGCTTGAGCATGTTTAAGTTTACCTTAAAGCATGTTTTTACTGAGTAGAGATGTGAGAAAATAACAGTACTTCAGAAGGAGTGCTTTCCCATCATCCAAACTGCTCTGTCGCTTTTGTGTGTCCTGATTGGTCCGCCTGGCTGTGCTTGTGGATGTAGAAAGGCCTCATCTATGTGGGGCAGTTGCTGTTTCCTACATGTCTTAGCACCTTTTAGTGTAAAAAAAAAAAAAAACAAACAAACAAAAAAAAAAAACCCAAACCGATCACAGACTCAAGCATGGGACTTGCCCTACCATGACACCTTCCAGTGTTTGTGTCCTTGAAAAGGGCTCGGTGGAAAACTGTTCATCTTCACTCTTTTGACATTTGTGCTCTTATACTCTTCTTGAGTAAACAGCTAGCTGCTGTTCTTGGTGGTGTTGAAGTGTCTAACAAAGGAAATGACGCCAATGTTCATGGTAACCTCCCCCCCATCCCCAACAATGTAAAAATAGCAGAGGTGAAACACTGCCCCCGAGAGCGACTCTTGTCCCAGTTTAGTGCACCCTTATTCTGAGGAGAAAAAACATATAATAATTATAAAAAGAAATAAAGGAATGTTTTCCTGGACTTTGAAAGCTTTTGACCTTAGAGAAGAATGCTCTATTTATAACAGCAGGACTGTATATTTTTAAAAGCCTCAAGACACACGTGTGCTGAGGAGTCAGAGATGCTCTTTGACTCCAACTTCTTTTTTGACCTCTACTAGATTAGTGAAGATGTAATTTGCAACATGACCCCAAGAATCAAAAGTCTCTTTTTAATAAAAACTTCGGAAGTGACCTCACTGGGGAGTTTGAACTGATGAATGCATAGATAAGAAACCCTCTACTGAAGCTCCTTTTGAGAATTAATGCACAGAGCAGATGAGAATGTGGATGGTTTGGGGACAAAACTCATTCATTAAGCCATGCAGCTAGAGAGCTAAAAATAAATTAATAATAGCTGAAGGATTTTAATATATAAATAGCATTAGCCTGGTATCTGTATAAATTGGAACTATTGAACAAAATGTTTCAGCACATGCAGAAGGGAATACTTGAGTATTTCTACGGTTGTACCAAATTTAGCTCCAAAAGCTGCTATTCCTGTCATCTAATCCTATTTTGTGCCAACACTGGCCAAAGAAATTCACCTTCTGGTTTTGGCATCTCCTATTGAAGGTCTAGTAGATATATTAGAGAAACCCAGCTGCTGGAGATGATGTTGATTACTTTCCTGGTTTGGGCAGTTGGGGTCACACCACCTAAAAAATCATTACTAAAAATGATTGGTTTGGGTTTTTCCTCACTGCCTCCCACACTTGTTGCTCTGTGCTTCGAGTTGTTTGGTGGCACAAGGGGTTTGCTGATTCACTGGTTTTCTCCTGCAGCGGTACCTGACTTAAGACGCTGGTGCAGGCAACCAGGTGGACAAACCTCAGAGCAGAGGAGGGACAATATTTTCCTTGGTCCCACGCTTACCGCAGGTCTGTTACCACTGACAAATTTAGCTGTTACCTAGGGAGGACATGGCACCGCGGGCTGCTGTAAGAAAACCTTCAAGTGCCAAAGCCAAAGGGCGGAGCAATGCTTGCAAGAAGCCAGAGAGCATCTGCAGAAATAAACAGAAGTTTGTGACCATTTACTGGAATAAAAACAGTGAGTCGCTGTGGTAAGACAGCAAAGAGTTTGAGAGTCAAGTGCTGTTCCTTTGAAGCTTTTGAAGTTTTAGAGGGAGCATGCGCTGAGAGTCACAGTGCTAAGAAATGAAATACAACACTCGTAAGTCACCCAAGTGAGCTCTAAAGCTTTGGCTATCTTGTCTTCAGGTGACCAAGGAACAGTAGAAAAAGCTTTGAGTGGGTGATATTTTTGCTTTTCTACTAAGCAACACTGTTAAATCAAGAATTTCTCAGTGTCAGCAACTTTGAATCAGAAACAATATTCTGCTGGGCTTCCAGGCATTTTAAAGCAAGGGTGCGGGTTAGCCAGGACACTGTCCAAAACGAAGTTTGCACGGCATTAGATGCAGTACTGCTACCTGAGCAGGCTGCCGAGCTCTCTGGCTGAGCTCTTGTGGGTGTCTGCCATGCAGCTGTTTGCCTTTTTCTTAAAAAAAAAAAGTACTGGAATGGTACTATTCAACATGAAAACTTGGCAGTCGGGCATACCACCCACTTGGAGTGCCGGATGTGCAGCACTTAGAGTCCTTGGAAGCTGTGAAGGGCTGGGACTGAAGTGTCTCGCCGGCCTTGTGCTGAACCTCTGCTGCAGCCGAGAGTTTCACCGAAACTGCAAGGGCAGAGCGCGAGGTGGCTTGGCTGCACTAGCTCTTCCTGGCGGGATGTGCTTTTAGACTAAACTACCTGGGGCATTATGGGACAGCAAGTAATCCTGGCAGGGGAGCCTGAGCTTTATGAACCGAGGGCACGGCGCAAAGCAGTTGCCAAGCGTGTAATCTCTGCTTATTATCTCCCTCATATACATCATCTGATTCACTGCTGGCACTTACTTCCGTCTCTCCGTCTTGCTACACCCCCCCCTTCCTGCTTGCGCAGACGATAAAATGTGTTGTTATAACTGCAAATGGGGCCCCCGGGACTGCTCCTGAAACCTTGGCAGTAAATTGCCCTTCGTCTCTGCAGATTGCCCTCGACATCTTTGGAGTTTCGGATGTAAAATAAATAAATTATATTTATTATATATACACATAAAATATATAAAAATAATATAAATGTCACCTTGCAAATCCAAGAAAAAAGTATTAACTATTTTATGCTGGACACATGGCTTAGTGACAAAACGTCAGGGTTTCCGGTGCGTGCTTTTTACTATTTCCTCTCCACACTTGCTGTAATCTCTCCGAGACCTCTGGAAGCTCACATAAATGGAGGTTTGTCTTCAGAGTTAATGTCAGTTGGTCCCAATTTTTGTTTCTGCTATGGGTTAGGTTGACAGGAATCCTGAGGGAGTTTTTTGGTGTGTTTCCTTTTTTTAATTTTTTTTTTGCCTTCCTGTGCAGCACAGCTGGCCAGGAGCCTTTGGGCACCCCTTGCTCCAGCAGTTCCTGGTCCTTAGGAGTGTGCTGGTGCCAATACATGACAAGTAAATACTATGGCTGTGACGTTTCGGACAATGTTCTGTGCCAGATCAGGCCTCACTAGGAGGATGTGCGGAGGAACAGGGAGTTTTGAGGTCCCAGTTGTGTTCAGGGTAGTGAGTGCATGGGTGAACTAAGGCTGGTAACAGCTCTGCTTATTCACAGAGACCCTGAGGCTTGCAGGGAGTTGTACTGGTGAAAACCTAGGGATAAAACGGAGTGCTTGCTAATTCAGGCCCACTTAAGACAACAGGGATGCTCTCCAGCATCCAGCCCCACTGGGCAGCAGCTGTGCTGTGTCCCCGCTGCTGCAGAGAGGCTGGTGCCAGTGACTTGTGGGGTTTGATCCATCTTGCAGTGTTGCAGCTGCCTCTTGACCTGTCTCGAAGAGCCCCTTCTGAATTATTGAGCTGGAGGTATCAACTTTAGGGTGATTGTGTGGGGTGTTCTGGGGGGCTGCAGGAGTAGGTAGATGCATGGTGAGGCTTTGAGCTGAAGGGGAGGTGAGGCCCACAGATGGGGCTGAGTCCATGCAGAGTGGTGGTGGAGTGATTGCAAGCAGGTCTTCAAGAATAGGATTGTGTGTGTATAGCCCTTTCCTACCTTTGTAATCCTGAGGAGTGCCCTCTACATCAGTGATCACCTGCAGTGCGTGGAGCTCCACTGAGAATTTATGGGTCAGGATTAAAGGGAGGGCAGGGACAGGTGACATTATAGTGGAGATCTGCTACAGGCCACCTGACCAGTAAGCATTACCTCTCTACCTGGCAAGATCATGGAGCAGATCCTCCTGGAAACTATGCTAAGGCACATGGAAAATAAGGAGATTGTTTGGGACAGCCGCCGTGACTTCACTAAGGGCAAATTGTGCCTGACAAATTTGGTGGCCTTCTACAATGAGGTTACGGTGTTGGTGGACAAGGGAAAAGCAACTGACGTCATCTACCTGGAATTGTGCAAAGTATTTGACGCTGCCCTGCATGATGTCCTTGTCTCTAAATTGGAGAGACATTGACTTGACAGATGGACCGCTTGCTAGATAAGAAATTGGCTGGATGGTTGCACTCAGACTTGTGGTCAATGGCTTGATCTCCAGATGGAGACAAGTGGTGTTCCTCAGAGTTTGGTATTGGGACCAGTGCTGTTTAACCTCTTTGTTGGCAACATAGACAGTGGGATTGACTGCACCCTCAGCAAGTTTGCTGATGACACCAAGCTGTGTAGTGTGGTTGACGTGTTGGAGGGAAGGGAAACCATCTAGAGGGACCTTGATGAGCTTGAGAGGTGGGCCCATGTGAAGCACACAAAGCTCAACAAGGCCAAGTGCAATGTCCTGCACTTAGGTTGGGGCAATCCAAGCACAAATACAGGCTGGACAGAGAATGAATTGGGACGTTGGTTGATGAGAAGTTCAACATGAGCCGGCAATATGTGCTCACAGCCCAGAAGGCCAACTGTATCCTGGGCTGCATTGAAAGGAGTGACCAGCAGGTTGAGGGAGAGGATTCTCCCCCTCTGCTCTGCTCACATAAGACCCCACCTGCAGTACTGTGTTCAGCTCTGGGGCCCCCAAAATAAGGACATGGACCTGCTGGAGTGAGTCCAGAGGGGGCCATGAAGATGTTCAGGGTGCTGGAGGNCAGCCCAGAAGGCCAACTGTATCCTGGGCTGCATTGAAAGGAGTGACCAGCAGGTTGAGGGAGAGGATTCTCCCCCTCTGCTCTGCTCACATAAGACCCCACCTGCAGTACTGTGTTCAGCTCTGGGGCCCCCAAAATAAGGACATGGACCTGCTGGAGTGAGTCCAGAGGGGGCCATGAAGATGTTCAGGGTGCTGGAGGACCTCTCCTGTGAAGACAGGCTGAGAGAGTTGGGGTTGTTCAGCCTGGAGAAGAGAAGGCTCCAGGGAGGCCTTACAGTAGCCTTCCAGTGCCTGGAGGGGCCTACAAGAGAGCTGCAGAGGAACTTTTTACAAGGACTGTGGTGATAGGATGAGGGCTACTGGTTTTAAACTGAGAGAGGGTAGATTTAGATTAGGTATTAGGAAGAAATTTTTCATGATGAGGGTGGCGAGACACTGGCACAGGGTGCCCAGGAAAGCTGTGTATGCCCCCTCCCTGGAAGTGTTCAAGGCCAGGCTGGATGGGGCTTGGAGCTCCCTGGTCTGGAGGAAGGTGTCCCTGCCCACAGCGGGGCGTTGGAAATAAATGATCTTTAAGGTCCTTTCCAACCTAAACCATCCTATGGAGTTGTGACTTTTGGACCTGGAAGGGAGGTGCCCAAAAGCAGTGGAGCTGGTGTAATGTAAATGTCTCTGTGCGTTAGGGATGTCGTGGGGTGAGGCTGGGGGAGAGAGTCTTATTAGGGAATGCAGAGGCACGTGGTCGAGTGCAAAAAAGGCGGTGATCCTTCTGAACCAAAGTAGAAAAAGCAATGCCGTGATCATACATGGAGCTGAAATGCTCTGACTGAGGGGGGGGGAACGTCTGCAACTCACACCCTCATAAAAGGAACAGCTTCACCTTCCTGTGCTCTTCTCGCAATGCTCAGCAGCAGACAGCTGCCAAGCCACAAGAGAACTGAGGGCATGGCGAGGCGTCACTCTTGCTTTGCTCCACAGGGTCCTTTCTGCTGCAAGCAGCCTCTAGAAACCAGAGAGGTGCAGAAACAGAAAATATAAAAGTGTTGTTAAAAGCTACAGCCCTGTTCCTGGCGGGCAGCTGGAGGGGTGGCTGCTCTGCATTTATATGGGGGGTCAGACCAGACCCGAGTGGTCCCTTTTGGCTTCAAAGTTTATAGTTTTATGAATGCCTCACAGCATGCACTGCAGGGCCTGTCTGTACTCGATAACGTGGCTGTATGAAAGAGTCATAAATCAAACCTGAAATCTGGCAGGTTTAATAATAAATCCCAGACTTGTGCCAAATCTATGAACTTTTCAGTATAACTGAGGTGCTCTGAGAGTGAACCTGAGAAGATTAATGGTTGCAGGAGGAAAACAGGCAGAACTTGTCAGTTTTGACCCCAAATCAAGGAAAGTGTTGTGGTTTTGGCTAAGTGGGGCTTTGTGGTTTTTGTTAACCTGAGGCTCAAAGCAAATGTGTGTTTGTGAGGGGGGGCGGGGGGAAGAGCGTGAATTTAAATGGGAATGCTTTTCTGTCCCGTTTCTCACTGCTCTCACTTGGAAGAGGGTAATGCAAGGAAGTGATGGTTTATCTCCATATGGAGAGAGTAAATAATGCTATGGAAAGCCTGTTTTGTTACTGTGAAGTTCACATGTCCAGATTCCAAATCCCATGTAGCCCAACAACTGATCCTTTCCGTTCACTTTTGCTTCCCTCCCCCAGAGTTCCTTTGCCCCCCATCTCTGCTAAACAGAAGCAATTAATTCCCTGATGTGAGTCCAGACGGGGGTTAGTGAGAAGATGAGGGGGCTCCTTGGTAGCTCTGGACTCATTTGGGGAAGGAGTAGATGTTTCCTGCTCAGAGAACGCAAGTGGTTTTGGATGCAAAGATCCCACAGGAAATTCTGCTCCCATGCTTTTTCCCCAGCTCGAAGTGCACTGCTGGGTGAGCAGCACCACTGATGCCCCAAAACATCCTGTGAGCCTTGCAGCATCCCCGCAAGTTACAAGCTGGAGGAGAAATTGTTAGTCTATTATCTTTTTTTGCCATCTCTCATAGCATATCAACAGACTCAAACTGTAGGTCATGGGTTTTGCTGTCATCTCTGTGGCAAGAAACAGTTTTAAGAAGAAAAAGGAACCCAGTGTTTTCAGAGACTACAGTTGCTGTTGCCCTGTCTGCTTCTTGTACTCCCTGAGTTTCCCAGCTCGTGTACACAGGGATGGTATATCCGCCTGGTGCCTTGGAGATATTCAGCGTTTGATACTGCTTAAGTCTTACAGAATCACTGGAGTCAGCGTTTCTGAAGATGTGCATCCCTGGCTCAGATTTCAATTCAGGCAGGTGCTCAGTGGTAGCTTCAAAAGCTCGAAGGCACCCTACTTGAAGACATTTTTAGCAAGTTGTAAAGTGCTTTTAATGAAAATCTCACCAGGCATCACTGTCTATATCTCTTAGACCCTATATGACTTTAAGAGTTATTGAATTTATTGTTTATTAGCTTTTTTTACTGCTCTTGCTCACAGGACACAGCTGCTTCTGTAAGTAAATGCAAAATACGGGCATAAGCGAAATGTGCAGGGAAGTCCTTGGAATATGGGTCAGGGCAGAGGTGGCTGAAGGCTGAGGAGGAAACTTCCTGCTCTGGGGACAATAGCATGATTGATGCACCCGAAGAGCTGATTTCATCCAGTTGAATTATTTCATCGTGAGGCATAGAACTGCGATAAAGAGGCTTCCTCCTCTCTGGATGGGTGCAGGGAGGCAGCCAGATAACAGGATTAATGATCTGAGCCTGCGGTTCGGGTTTCATCCCTAGTCGCAGTATGAATCAGACGTGACCCTGCTGACTCAGTTGCAGTTATTCCAGAAGGGCAGGGGCTTAATGAAAGGTAGAATTGAGCCTCCTGATCTCAAGGAGACTGGCTTTTTGGGCATGATTAATTTTTCTGAGTCAAATAGATCTTTTGGGCCAGTGAACACGTCTTTGTTCAATGCTGGCAGGGACGTGTTAAGAGGAGGAGGAGGCTTCCCTGCTCTGGGCTAGACCCCTTGGGGCCTGCTCATCTCAAATTAGGATATTGTTTATAGGTGGTGAGATGTTCATTGTGTGTGCAAGTCGTGTTTTTGACCTGCTGGTTTCAGGCTGGGAGTGTTTATGAGAGTTAGCTGCACAATCTGGGCTGCATCCTTCACATTTGGTTTTTTTTGGCTTTCTGTTTTTTGGGTTTCTTTAAAATTCTGCTCAGATGCAGCTTTTTAACTTGTAAGAAATACTTGAAGCAGAAGTGAGAAGATGAGGCGGGGTGGGGACAGAATTTTTTTCCAGCTGAATCAGTTTCCTGATCCAGTCTGCTGTGGAGCTGGAGCAGGAGCAGATGGGCAGGGGCATGTGGTGGGGAAGGGACCGTTCCTTTTCGGCAGCGGACAAGTCAATGCCGTACAGAAGCATTCCTGTAACCGCACCAAGCGAAGTTCTGCTGCACAGAAATGCTTAGGAGGGCTGCAGACTCAGCTGGGTTCCCTTCTGCCCTCATCTCTCGGAGGTTTCTCCATCTGGAAGGACTGAAGTGGTTCAAAATAGCTGTTCCCAGAGCCTGGACGGGAGCCACGGATAGTAGGCTCAAGCCCTAAAGTATGCATGTGAACGTAAATTGTGAACACCTCCAGTGTGCAGGCTGTTTGGATCCATGGCTCTATCCTTGGCCTCTCCTCGTGATGACCAGAAAGGGGTGGAAAATATTTATACTAACAGATTGTGAGCAGCTGTCTTAATGAAGCATTTATGTACTAGGCAAACTTTAAATTGCCCCAAAATAGGACACATGTGTTTTATAAATACACCATTATGAAGAATTGGGGAGTAAGAGATTCTGAATCCAGAAGGCTAATCCTCCTACGCTTATTTATTTTAATAAAGAGTTTATGTGTTGGAAAGCAATGGTGTAGATAAGAAGTGTGGGGCTTTCCAGAATGCAACCATGCTTCAAAATTGTGGCAGTGGTGAATTAAGCTCTCTGGATCTAGCACGTATTACCTCTGTCCTGCACACCAGCCTACTTAAAAATGTTTCTAGCCCACTCTGAGTAAGAAAATATCAATCAGGTATGGAGCCGTTCTTATAGGAAAACAATATTTAGAAGATGGAGTTGTGGTTTTGGATCCAAATCCAAGCTTTGAAACGCATTCAGTTCTCTGCTTTCTCAGCAGATGATTAAAGGCGAGGAGCCCGATTCATGATTTCATATCACGTGCCAAATCCCAAAGTGCATTTCCTAGGCAGAACTGTCAATTGCCTGCTGCTGGTGCAAGTCTGCTAGAAAACAAATTGGAGAAGTATCCTCTTTATCTGCATGTCAGCTTTGTGTCAGATAGGAATGCGAATGCCGGTTTGGAAACATTTCCTCCCACCAGAACTACCACCTTCTCCAGATCTTAGGAGTCTTTAATTCATAAAAATGCTGGTAGGAGCACAGGTGAAATGCACGCGAAGGCGTACATGCACTCGCTCTCCCAATTAAAACTGGAAGTCCTGCCTAGAAAGTTGTTGAGCGTTAAACTTTGCTCACTTATTCAAATAGCCTGTGGCCCTGCTGATCTGGGGAGGTTGTCATGGTTATCCCGCATCAGCTGATGTCATCTCCTTTTCTGTCGAAATAAGCGCTTTTCAGCTGACCAGTTCAGGGTAAAGCTGTTTAAAATGCTAAGGCAGCCAGAGGAGCTTGCTGGGCTCTGCGCTATCAGGGAACACAGAAAAGCTGTGAATCAGATGGCACGGCTAAATTGTGGAGGAATTGATGGGGAAACCAGTATGGACATGCTTGGATGGGGCAGACCCAGAGGTGTTGTGGGTACACAATGGTGGCGCTGAGGAGAGCAGCAGAGATTGGGATCGCTGGGGAAGCTAATTGAAGCAGTTGAATAGATGGAAGGAGAAAGGCAGTCAGAAACATACAAAAGCACAGAAAAATGAACCACTAAGTTGTTTGCCTTGTGACTTGGGGATTTTAAACCAGGATAAGGGTGCTGAGTGATAAATGGCTTTCGGATGTTAAATGTCAGGTTTGAGGCTCTGTGGCTGGCATCTGTATGTCCAGTGTTTAAGCCTTGCATGAATAACAGCATCTCGCTGGTGAGGAAGAGCCCTTCACAGTGTGTGGATCCTGACGCTGTTTCTGTCAGGCTGGGCTGCGTGGCTGCCAGGGAGGTAAGGGCAGGCTATGGCGACCAGCCCACCTGCGAGACAAGCGGTGCTTGCTGATGTGCAAAACATGCTGGGGACCAAAAATTCCCAGTAAGATTCAGGAAAAGATGTGAGCAGTCTCAAAAGCTTGCTTTTGAGGATAGGATGAAAGTGGTAAGGGATATGAGCTGCACCAAAAAGCCTGTGGTAGGGTGTTCTTGCACTGGCCTGTGCAAGAAAAGCAGCTGGGTCTGTTTGAAGCAGAAGAAGCCCTTGGAGAAACCATGGCAGAAACTGGAGCTGGTGGTTCCCTGTTCAGTCTGATAACCTCATTTTCCTCAACACCCATTTATAGGCATGGACATGTGTTAAGAAGTGGTTCAGAGCTGGAGCAGTGCAGCCAAGAGGACGCCTGCTTGAGCTCTCTGCTGTTTGGTGAGGGTTGAGTCCTTGTTGCAGTTTGGGGTGTTGGAGAGGCTCAGGGAACTACAGAACTGGTAGTGCCCACATATCCTTCTGAGGTCTATTCCTTTATCAAGTGTGGCTGAAACAGGCTGTGAGGTTCAAGAGCTTCAGAGGAGGAGTGATGGAGAGGAAGGGACAAAGAAACGGGCAGTGCTGCAGCGTATGACTCATTTTCTTAGGAGCCCTGGCTGTAAAAATAACAACCCTACTCATCGTTTTACAAATGCTTTTACAAGCACTTAAACATGGGATGTGAATGTTAAGTGTTGACCAAAATGCTCTGAGCATGAAAGCTTCATTAATCTGGATGAAAACATGTAAAATGATAAGATAATCTTTACTTGCAGTCACAGCACTGTAAACCGATCTCTTGGTGTCACACCAGTGTAAATGGGAGAAGAATATGCTTTTTTTTTTTCCCCTTGTTATGGCTGGAAATCTATGTCCAAAGGTACTCTTTCAGGCTGGGAGAATTTTTTTTCCTGCTAAGGAAAAAAAATGGAGGCCCAGCCCCTGGAGGAAACCTGATCAGAGACATGCTAGCTTACACACACACTCCAGGTCTATTGATCTCCCCCGTCCCCTCTGCCCTCTCTGTCCGTAGGTTATAGAAACAATGTCTGTCAGCAGCAACTCTGCTTTCTGTGCTGGTTATTAACTCTCTGGCAGAAAGGAGCCTGCTCTCCCTTTATGGGGTCCCAAGACCCACAACGAACTTAACAAATCGGAGGGAGTACCTCCAGGAACTACTCATTTGTACAGAAAGCCCAATGTTTTCTTAAAAAGACTAAAGTATCAGGACTCTAGTTGTGCAAGGATTGAACAAATCTAATGAGAAATGCAGAAAGGGTCTGTTTAAGGCTGATATTTGGGCAAGTATCAAATGTGTTTTCTTGCAGAAGCTCAGAGTGCAACCTGTTGCCTGTCCCCCTTTGTTTTACGACTTTGCACAAGAGAAAAGAATCTTAACTTCAGCCACTGGGCAGGCAAATATTGAGAAAACTTTATCCTACTGGGACAAATCCTGTGAGAAACCAAATTCCTCTGGCTTTCTTTGCCCCCGAAGTTAAAGATTGCTTCAGTGCCCCTCCAAGGCACTTTCACCAAAATCCTAACTTTGTGCCGACAGAGTCAGTGGGAAATCACCGCAGCTCACTCTGCGGTGCTTCGAATTCCTATAGGGAAGATGGGGGACATCATCCTGGGAATTCTAGAACATGGAAGATCAAACTTTCAATCTCCTTGTTCTATGTGCCTCAAATATAAACTATTAGACATCTCTGCTCTGACCTCTTGTGTTGAACTGGGCTGTATCCAAGGGTCTGTCAGGGTCCTCTCCAGCACTGCAATGTGCTCACACTTATGCCTCAAAATAGAATGTTATAATTTTGTTTATTTGCAGGCAGCTCATCCTGCCCCTTCAATTCACACGCTTCTGCTATGTAGTAATAACTTACTCTTGATCTTAGAATAGTCATAGTGCTGGTATATCTTCAGAGGGTTCGAGGGTCTTATTTCAGGAATGCAGTTGTGAGTCCTAAAAAGCAATATATCATAAAACTGAGCCTAATCTGGGATGGCCCTTGGAGAAATTCAGCATAGCTTTTGAGTAGTGTAACATGCTGTTTATTTCCATTCCCTACATAACCGAGTTGCTTCAGAAAAATGCTCACGCTTTGTTGCTGGATTCTTTGCTTCATCTGTGTCCTTTTGTGCTCTTGAGCGTTGCGTGTTTGCAGAGATGATGCTCCTGGGGGTTTATTTGCCTTGCGAGGTTCCAGCAGACAGTGCGGCAGTTGTTGGGATCTAGCTGGTCTCTGCTTTCATCCTTGCTCTCAAGTCGCTTCCCAACTTGTTTCTGTGTAGGACGTGCCAAGGAGAAGTCAACAGAAAGAAATCTGCAGGACATGGGTCTATGGTAGCTTTTGAGCTGTGCGTGGCAGTCTGTCCAATGTCTGTGCTGGAGCACACTTGCTGCAGTGTTTCCCCACAGCACAGGCACCAGGATGGGGATGGAGTGAGGCTGATGATGCTTTCAAAGCTGTGAGCCATGTTTCCATTGCTGGGCTTGGGCTCAAGTTTGAATTTCATACACATTCCCTGGCTTATGCCTTAAAGGCTGCAAGTCCTCAGAGCAAATCTGGAATCAGTTTGGTGCAGGCCATTTGGTTTTAAGTAGAAACCAGGCATAATTGTAAGCTGTTGACCAAGTATTTCTGGTTTTTGCTCCCACCCAAACAAGTGGGAACTGAGAAAATGTTGATGTGAAACTCTGAGCCTAAACTTGAGTACAGCTTGTGTCTTCCTTGCTTCTGACAACAAAACTGGCGCCTTTCCATGGTAAATCATGTGATGTCTTCATGTTGTAACTGGGGATTCAGCTGGATCTCTGAGTTTTAGATGACATTAAATGGAGATAGGACTGGGGGCTTTGGAAAGGTGAAAGAATCTCTGGGCCTGTACTGAGACCCTTACAGTCTGGCTACAGCTGCCAAAAACTGAGTCTAATATATTATTTTGTCTGGCTCTCCATTTGGAAAACTGCTCTTGGCTGTCTTTCCTCTGCTACCCCTTCAGAAAGAATATACAATATTCTCCCCATTTGCTGTACATGTCAAAATTCCCGCTACCGTTTCCGCTTTCATTTGCCTAAAAGTATTCCAGTTAGATACAATCAGTGACTTAGCATAGCATGGCTTTTTGAAACTCTACTCCCTTTGCCTAGGCTCCTTTTCACAGCATTTCCTAATTGGTGTGAAATCTCCCTCCCTTGCCCTGCAGCCTGTGTCAAAGTTGCTTTTCTGTAAATTGCTGTGCCGTGTCCCTGGACCTTGTTAAGCCGGAGAGATGTGGGCTATGTTCAGAACTTTGGGGGCTCCCTTGGGCTTGCAAAGGCATCTCCTGTTTCAGCATCTGGCCTTCCTGTAAGGGAATTGCATGTATGTTCTCCTGACCTACTGCCTTGTTAAGCTGAGGGTTCGTTAACCTGTAATAAGTGTGTTTGGTGTATATTGCTACTTCTTGAGTCTTGTACCCGCTGAAGAAACTCAGTCTGCAGTATCTGTTAATCTATCCTATTCTTCTTGTGTGCAAGTAAGTTCAGTAGCTGTAGGTAGCTCTGTCCTTCACTGTGCTCTCTTCTCCAGTTGACTGTGGAGATTCTTGTTGGGATTTCTTGATTTCCCACTTACGTGCTTTCTTAGAGCTGTAGAGCAAATGGTTTACTCCCAGTGAAGTTGACTTTGCTTCCAATTTTCTCTGAATGGATTACAGCCAAGATCTAGCTGCCTAATTTATCACTGGTTTCACCCTGATGACATGGTCCTTAGTGCCTGTGCAACTGGAATCGGAAAGTGGGTGCCCATGTCGCCCCAGGATTGCCCCATGCAGAGGTGCGCTGCCCCTGCTCTGCCACTGTCCAGCTGTGTGACCTTGGACAAGTCACAGGGCTGGATGGGGAATACTGGAAGTCATCATTTTCCTACAGAAAACTTTGCCCGCAAAGTTTCAGACATCAAAGATGAGGCCTTGAGGCATGACTATAATCTCAGTAAACAAACAACCACAGAAATAATTTGGGTGTACAGTGTGCTGTTGTGGAGCAGTTGCAGTGTGTTTATGCTGCCAGAGAAGGGGAAAAATAAATGAAAGTGGGTTTTGTTTTTTTGTTTTCTGTTTTGTTGTTGCTGTTCAAACGATTGGCTCCCCCAAGCCTCTGAGTAAGGCAGTGCACAATCCCATGGCTGTCGGTCACCATGCTTGTACACCGGCTGTCTGGACGCTTCTGAGCAAGAGGGGAAAGAATCTCTTGGCAGCAAGCGCCGGGTAACCTGTACTTAAGGGGAAGATATTTCTTAATCCCTTAAAGGCTGGTTTATGGCTCAAAGCCTTTCTAACCCCGGCAAATGTAAGCCTACCTGGTGTAACGTTAGGTGCTGTTGTCTTGACAAACATAAAAATCCTTCTTTGATTTCCGATAAGCAATGAATCTTGAGAGAACCAGGTGCCAGTGAGTAATCCGGATTGTCTGGTTGTTGCATAAGGAGCTGTGTAAGAAGATGTTGTGGCAGCAAGCAGGACACTGCGTGGATGCTAACTGGCATTTAGGACTTGTTTGCTGACAGAAGTGAAGATCGTGATGAGATATGTGGGTATTGCAACAGCATATGGCGCACAAGAGCTGTTTGTCCACGTAAACAACACTCCTACAACAGGCGGTCGGAGTGTGGATGTGGGGTGTGCTGAAGCTGCTTCATGCGTTTTGTGCAAATTGCTTTAGAGAAGGAGCAGGGACATTTTTCTGTGTGAGCTGAATGTGTTTGTAGAGCACCTAGGCCAGGGCACACTGGGCTGGGTTGGGGCTCAGCGCAACAAAAGCAGTAATTTTGTGCTGATGGAGTTAGGGCAGAGGTTGGTGCTACAAGTTGAGCATGACTCATTAGTCACAAAGTACACTGGAGATGAAAAAAACCTCATGAGATGGGTTCTCTGTAATTAATATTCTTCCAAGTCTCCCTTGCTATTAAGCCAGCCAGTGCCTAGGAAGTGCCTTTATGAGGCTACCACCTCAGGGATGTGCTCTGCCATGTGCCATCTCTGCTGAGCATCCGTGCCATCTGATTAATGGGCAGCATTGGGCCTGTGGTCCCCATCACCTGCAGCTGACCTGTTACTTGGGCAAAGAGAGGAGCAAGGGATACACAGGGGTTTTTCTTCCCTTCCTCCTGCAACAAACCCACAGTGGCTTTCTGCCACCACTTTTCAAGCAAGGCAGTGCAGACCCTGTTAGTCTCATCAGCCTTCAGGAGGCAAGGCCCCAAAGGATATCCTTGGGGGAACGAGTGCGGTGCTGAGCAGTAGGTGTTTGCAGGACGATACCCTAAATAAAACCCAGAGACCATTTCTGCTCCTTATCCTAGCCCTTGTCTTCTGCTGTAGTCACGTGTCAGGCTTGTCTTCAGTATCAGAGATTTAAGGGAGAATCCTTGCTGTCCTCCCCTCTGTTTTGGGCAAGACTGAGCTCAATCACAAGTATAAAAAGGCCAACTATTTAATTAAAAAAAGGATAATTTTTGAGCTGAATCTGGAGTGTTTTGCTCCTCAAAGTATTCACCCTTTTATTTACAATACGCATCCTTTGAGGGCAGCAGGAGAACCAGTGAAATTTAACAGGGTCACTGTAGGTATTAGGCTCCAGTATAGAGAAAGATCAGGTTTTGGCTTGGAAGAGTTGGTTGCATGGCTGGTTTAACAGCCTTCTACAACCTGCAGAGCAAATGTATTTGCTTTGGCTGCCGAACAACCTAAAAACTCCACCAAGAGCTTCAGCTGTGCGGTGCACAGTGGATTTATCTGTGTGTGTTTCAAAGCTGGTTGAGGCGCAGCCAGCAGCTCCTCTGGCATCATCTCATCCCCATCTGTCCTAATGGGCAGTTACATACACCTGGGTGCAGAGGGCCCCTACGAGGTGCTGTGCATCCCTACAGCTCGCCCAGGCCATTGGGCGTGATTCAGCCTGATTTATGCATGCTTCACCCACTAACTCTGCTTTAATTGCTCTTGGCTACACCTACAAGGGGATTGCAGTAGGACAGAGATGCTCTGGTCCAGAGCTCCTAAAACCCCCCGAGACAGTGCTGGTGTGTTGGTTCTCGATATCCAGCACTGAAGTCCCTCTGCAGCTGAAGTTTTCCAGCTGGTGTGCACAGGAGCTCTGTCTTGACAATGTTGAACTGGTTGGGAAGTACCTGCTTGGTAAATAAGGAGCTCCCATGCCTGCCTCAACTGGGAGGCTTGGGCTGGCTGGTGGTCTCTTCCCATGGCCAACAAGAACCCGTCCAGCCCCGTAGCATGTTAGTAAAACTATCCTGTCCTGTGGTGAGTGTTGTTTCTTTGCTCTTTTCTTTCTTCTTAAACAAATCCATATGCCATCCCTTCCTTTTCACTTTGTTTTTCTGAGCGTGCTAGAATATGGGTACTGAAGGCATGAGGCTTTCAGAGCAGGGATCAGCATGCTAGGCTCCCTGCCTGCTGCCAAGGGTGGAAGCAAAATGAAGAGCGAGCTGTGTCAAGTGATGCTTCAAGTTGGGTTTGTGTACAGCTTTCCAAGACAAACACGAGCCTGCCTCCCTGCTAGCCCTTCTCCCCCCAGATTCCCAGCACGTGACTCGGAGCAGGGTAGTGGACACCAAAGCAAAGTGCCAAATTAATTATTTAACTTTGTCGGCTCAGTAAAATGGTCTGATGTTGGTAGGAGGTTATGTTTTCACAGAGAAAGCCTTGGAGAAAATAAAACAAAACCAACCTCCCCTTCCATCCCGGGGCCTCACTCGGTTTCAGGTTGGGGCCAGGGCTGCTGACTCATCAAAAGCACAGGTGCTGGAGAGCCTTCCCCTGCGGCGAGCACCACCTCACCGCCGGCCCTCTGCAATGGGTTATAAGCTTTGCCCCCATTTTCAGTGCAGAACAGATCCTGGATCACCTTATTCTTCTGGGTGCAGGCCCGCTGGTTTTGCAGCGTGTTGCTTTGCATCGCAGTTGCATGCCTTTACTCTAGCACATAATTTGGCCCTATGCCTTTCTTCTTTCCTTTTTCTGTACCAGAGGAAGCAGCATTTATAAAATCCCTAATGATGCTGTCAGCTTTTATACATTTCCTGTCTTGCTTTTTAAACAAAAGAGGAAAACGTAGCACTCTTGACCCGGATTGCTTTGGACTGTGTTTGCTGCATGTGGTATTAGTCACTGGTCTGCTTTGCTTCTCCCACCCGTGATGCCAGGATGGCTGTGTCTGCTTCCATGTCTTTATCAAAGTCCTGGCAACTTTAATGATTTCCTTAACACCCACTCTTCCGCTCTCAGATTCAGGGCAATCTGAATTCTGGTTTAAAAAGTTACATGAGAAAACTGTTTTACCTTTTGGAGTTGTAGACCTGGAAAATGTGAGTCTTTCTCACCCTGCAGACTAAATACCAGAAGGCAAATAAAAGGGACTTCAACTCTGTAACTTAAGATGAAAAAGCTTTGATTTTTAATTTTTTTAAGCTAAGCTAGGCTTTTTGTTTTGCAAGTCTCTTATTTGAGACTATGGCATAGGGCTGACCTGCATGTACACTGGGCAGGCAGAATTACCTCTCTGCAGGAGACTGCCTGGTCTGACACATAACTTACAGCGCTGTCGAGGCCATAGGTGTATTCATTGGAGGATATAAGAAGCCCTAAGAGCTCTAACCATGTACCTGACAGTAGATTTGAGTCCTACATTGATGCTGTCTCTACTTTTTGCATTTGCGGTTAAAAGAGCAATCCAAGTGACAAATCTCAGTCTTCCTCTGCGGATACCCAAGTCTTTCAGGGGTTTCTCTAGGTGGCCCTTATCTGTGAGGCACACAGAACTACAGCTGTGCGGGGCAGAAACTCCTCAAAGCCAAGGGTTACAACAGTTTGTCTGTTCTTCATGGGTGATGTTGTGTTACAGCAATCCCTGTTCAGCCAAGGGACCATTTCCCACCAGTGCTCATGATCGCTTTAGGAGGCATGCAGCAGGAGAGGGGCTTTCTCCTAGAGTGCTTCTTGGTGTGCATAAGAGCAGCAAATTTTGGACCCGTTTCTAACAAAAGATCAGGAAGACTGACTCTTATAGAATCATTACCTTGAACCTTCCCAACATTATTTCCTGCATTGGTGGAAAACTTAAAAACCCAGATGTTAACTACTGAGCCGAAAAGACATGTTATTCCATCCTCTCTCTTTGCTGCCTTGGTTTTTTTTTTTTTTTTATTTCAGAAGCCTTCTCTGACTACCGTTCCTACCCATAACTTTGTGAAATGTGGAGACCAAGTGCCTGGAAACTGTATAACTAGCATAAGGCCAGCTTCCGAGCAGAGTTGCACGCAGCACAGCAAATAAAAATAACCGCTGGAGTCATTGGAGCTTAACCAGACTGAAAACTGGTCTAAGTAAGCAGAAAAATACTGCTCTGACTGCCATAAAGAGGCATTACTCTATAGCATTTATGAAATCACAGTGCTATAACCAGGTGTTCTGAGCAAGGAAAGAAGTGGTTGAGTGGTACATAAAAAAAAAATTCAGGTTCGCTTTCTTCACCTACAATAGGGAGCAAATGGCCAAGGACATCACTGGTTAAACAGGCTGTTAAATCTGCTTCAGGGGGAGCTGGATGCGGTTTTGCAAGGGGAAGAAATCAGGAGGACCAGCTGTGAGCTGGATATTTTGCAGTCGAGATGAGGTAATATGGTCAAATATGTGCCTCTGCAAGTGAAGTTGGTTATTTATTCCCTTCAAAGGCTTTCCTATGTCTGCACAGTCTGAAGACTATTTTTACAGTTAGTATCAGCCTGGCACAGGCCAGACTTGCTCTCCTGCTGCTGGTACCTCTGAAGCAGCAGAGGAGCAGCCAGATCTGAAGCCCAGCTCAGGGTCTCTTTGATGAGGGTCTGCAGGATTTCCCAGAGGAAGCCAGATTATCTTTATCAGGCACTCGAGCTGAGGTTACACGAAGCAAGTCAGTAAGCAGCTGGACTGATATTGCTGTGTTTGACTCTATCAGCGGCCAAGCATGGGAGGGCTCGGGGGAGCTATGCTGAGTTTACTAGGCACATCTGCACTGTGAGGGTGGACCCCAATCTGCCTTGTGCTGGGTGCGTGTGCTCGGGGTGGGGTATCGCAGAGCATGACGTGGTCTCCCTGGGGCATCGTGTTGTGTGTGCATGGTCTGCTTGCTCTTTTAGAGTCCTTGGGCACAGTTTCTTTGTCTCCAGGACCAAGTGGAGGAATTTCTTAATACTTGTCCAGCCTGCTCAACTCCACTGAACTGGCCCCTGGGTGTCTGGAGCCCCACAGTGCCCCAGCACAGGGAGCCAAAGAGTTCCTTGGGCTTACTGCAGCGTGTGCCAGAGCAAGGTATGCCCTAGTCCTAGACCATCAGAGCAGTGGCACTTGACTACTTTCAAAGTGACACTGGGCTACAGTGCAACATCGAGCCCTGTGATACCCCGGAGGCTTGGTGTGTTTACCCCAGCATGTTTGGTGGGAGGCCAGCTGAGGCAGGCTGCCTGGTGTCTGCTGACAATACAGGCTATAGTGACCAGTTCCGGTGGGCCAGATATGAAACAGCGTGAAATGCTGCACAGGATGGTGTTTGACACCCAGCAGCGATGGAGAGACCCCGATACCGTGTTCCTAATGTGATTAACAGCTCTGGTGTCGTACATCCCTGTGACTCCAGTGCTGTACTCTGTGTCGTACTCCATGTCCTGATGTCGCTGTGCCATCGTTTCTGATGAACTCCACCACTCTTGCTAGTTCCTGCCATCCATCCTGTCTGCTCTGGAAATGAGGATGTAAAAGTGCAGGAGATGGGCCTGCCTCCATCTCCAGCAAAGAGCTGGAGCAGAGCAAAGAGAATGGCTGTGGTTGTTATGCCCGTCCTCTGCACCAAGTGGAGATCAGCTAGTCTGGGCCTAAGCTTGGGTTTAAGCTCTGGAAAGCGAAAGCTGGAAAAAATTATGCTCCTGTTGCTGCATGTGCTCTCTGGTGTTGGGAAACATGCTCAGCACTGGAGAGTTACTCTTTAAAGAGCCTTTCAGCAAACTTCAGACTTGAGTGAGATGAAAGGAGACTTCCGAGAAGCATGGCCAAAATGGAGGGGGGGAAAAAGAGACGAGAGAAATATTTTCTTTGAGATTCTCCTTTGAGAGGTTTGGGGTTATCTGGGCTTGGAACATTTTAATTAAGGGAGAAGTCAAAGAAACAGAAGACGTCACCAGGCCCTTTTGATGCAAGGCGATTTCTTAACACACATGGATCACTCCTGAATTTAGGAGATTGACCCATGCTTAGCTTAAAGGCTGGGATTGGAAAAACCAGCAGAGTGCTCGGGTTTCTTACCAGAGGGTTTGGTTTGCAACCCCATGTCTGGCAGATGTGTTTTACTGGTCTTACACAACCCCATCTTTCCAGTGGCTCTGCTGAGCTTTCCATCACCCGTGGTCCCCTGTTCCCCTCCTCCTGCCACGGCTGATGCCTGTGTTACTCAATTTTGAGACCTCAAGCACACAGGGCTCTATAATTCAATCCAATTTCCAGTTCTTGCTGGACTCTTTGAGGCCTTTTCCTTCAATGGCTCCTTCTGTGGGAGTCTCAAACAGGTTGCTCCGTGTTTCCGGCACTGCTGACGGCCACGTCCCCTGCCAAACTTGCCCCTTGTCATCAGCTTGCCGGCATTTTTGGACTGCCCGGAACAACACAGCAGTGCCCTGGAAAGCAGCGGGAAAACAGCAAAAACCATGTTGGAGCTTTATTTTTCTTTCTTGTTTTGACAACCTCTGGCAAGAATCTAGATGAAAACAGAGGGGCCACAGGAATGATTGAGGAGGGATTTTTCTGTGTGGTGGGATTTTTTTAAGATAGGATTTGCCAGGAAAGCCACCCACCTGTTCAGACAAGGCCTCAATTGTGGTAGACAGTGGTGAACAACCGAGTATCTGTGTTCCCCTCCAAGAGCCACAATTCCTGGGTTATTTTTAGCAGATTTGCGCACCTCTGTTTATTTGCTCTCTCCGGTGCACATTCCTCAGTCCCTGCAACTTCCTCCACAACAAGGCTGGAGCAGGAGGCAGGGAGCAGCTTTCTGCGAATGCGCGCTATTGCTAATGGGAAAGGACTGAGATGCTGAGTTTTAGCCCGGTACCCGTTCGATACAAATCACAGCTGTGGGCTTTGCCTCTGGGGGTTCCTGAGAGTCATCCCCTTTCACAGTGATGATGCCTCACCACCTCTCCCGTGTCTCTCTGCATGCTTTTGGAGCTTATAGGGGCTGTATCTTCATCTGCTTTTCATTTCCCTGGATGCTGCTGGGCTATCAGCTTGTTTTGTTCTTAATGGCAAATTGCTGCTCGGCACAGTCTCCAAGACACTGGAGGTGTTTAGTCTGCCACGGGTTTTTTCTGTGCTCGTAAAATAAGGGAGAAAGTAAGTGATGTCTTGAGGGGGAGGGAAGGGACTTACCAGTGCAGAAAATCGGACTGATCTGAAGGAAACCCATTAGATGTGGATGAGTCCTTAAGTGGTAAAAATAATCAGTCTGCTGCAGAAAACAAAATGTTTGTGGGCCTGAACGTTGCTGTCGGTGTGGTCTCCTTATCGCAGTCCCTGAGAGCCTCGTGGGTGCTGGTGTGCATCTTCTCAATGTGCCTGTGAAATGGGAAAGGGATTTCTTATCCTTGTCATCGGAAAGGGTTGAGAAGCAGAAAAATCACCGCCTGCCTGCGCTGTGGGACAGGTCGGGCTTCCAGGGGCACCCCGGATCACACAGTTTTGATTTAGCCTCCATGACCTGCCCAAGGTCGTGCAGGAAGGTCTGTCACAAAGCGCAGACTTTCAGTGTGCGAATACTTAATCCCCAGGGACCATCCTTCCATTTCCTTCCCTTTACTGCAGTCGCTGCTGACTTGCTCCCTGGGTGGGTCTCTGCTCTTTGTCTCTGTGCTTGGGACATCCTTGCTCGTTTGCACAGGTAGGAAGGCTGTTGGACAACTCTATTTCCTTTCATTCTGTGTTTTCTCTCTGGGTTTGTGTCAACCCTTGATCTAATGCATTTTTAATGTGAGCCTGCATTCCTTACTCCTTACATTGAGATCTTTGGTCATTGCAGCATGGTCACTTGGGAAGGTTTAGCAGATTGAGGATAAGCTTTGAAATATTTACTCAGGAACCACAGCAAAACTGGTTCAGCCCTTCCCTGCTTCTATCAGAGCCCGCTCCACTCAGTTACAGGACCGCAGCACATGGACTGGGTCAGGCACGACTGAAACCAATGTGACTTTTGTTAGGGACTTCCTTGGTGGCCCGAAACCTGTAACGATTCTGCTGCTACCGGAGCTGCTCTTTAGGAGATGTATCCGTTGGCCTCCCTGCAGCTTAATGTTGCCTGATGTGAAGGAGGATCTTAGAAACCAACATCCGGGCAAGTCTACATAGTACTAGCCTCTGTGTCACGCTGCACGCCTCCGACTCAATACCCCGAGCTGAAATTTCCCATCTCATTTGCTGCTGTGCCACACAGTTGTCTGGAGTAGTGCCTACACCTGGCAGTGGAGCTGGAGTGGCGCACAGTGCAGATCGGAGTGGTGTGTGATGAACACACTCCAAAGTGCTTTGGGATACGGTTAGGATGTAGACCGGCTGCCTAGGCTCATCTGTATTTGCAGGAAGGTTATGGTATCACTGAGACGTTTCTGTTAGAAGTGTAGTACAGTAATACTGACTGCAGCATATGACTTTCTGTGTGGGAATACATGGGCAAAAGAACCAGGTCCTGGTAGAGCACCTCACTTGTTTCTTGTCATCCTACCCGAGGCAAAGCAGCTTTTTCTGGATGGTCTGAGCCCTAAGCCGACTTTGCATGTGGATGAAGACATCCGCTTGTGTTGCACTTGAAGACTGTTGTCTGTTTTCATAGAGGAGCCGATGACCTCTGACGTCTGTCTTAACTGTGGGGTGGTGATTACTCGGTGGTTCAAGGCACAGTATCAGTATCTAAACACAAAATGATGGCAGTGATCCTGACAGCACTGGGATTAGCAGCATCTCCTCGCCTGCCACCTACCACTTGCAGTCTCGCAGCAGTGGAGCTACAAACAAGAGGAGCAAATTCCCTATACTGCTTTAGTAGGGTTTGGCCATGAAACTATGTATACTCTAACCAGCTTGCTGTATGTTAAACAAACAGAGAGACTCCTCGTTGCAGTGAAAGCAGAACCATTAATAACATTGTGTATAATGTGCTTATTTGCTGATTTGGAGGTCAAGCATGTTTGACATTCCCACTGCTCAAAGGGGGCTCGCTTAGCAAGGACCTCTGCTTTACATCGGACACGTCTCCTTTTTTTGCAAACCACATCTGCATTTTCCTGAGAAATGTTTACGGTTTGGAGGTCGCCGACATAATTTTAAACATCTGCTCAGCTCAGAAAGGGAGAGATTGTAATTGTTTTTGCCATATCCCTCTCAAGCCTCTGTTATTTCTTTCATGTGCCGTGATTCATGTGTCACACTCTTGCTTACTTCAAGCATCTTGAAAGGCACAAACAGCAATTACTTCAGAGACAGTGAAAGTAAACGGCTCAGCACCTGCCGCTTCCATGCTGTCGCTGCAACTTTAAAGCCGACTCTTGAAATTAATTTTTCATGTGTGGGAAGTCCAGCCTTGATAGTGCAGGGGAAGGAGGCTTTGCCTTCAGCCTCCTGTGTCAAGCAAGCAAGGAAGACCTGCACACGCTCTATCTAACTTCATACCTGCTTTGAGAGGACTGGCTGGGAGGCCAGGGAGGTCAAGCAGCAGGCGTTGGCTGTGCTGGCCGTCAGTCCTATGGAGGTCTTCCCCCGTTTTGTCAATAACGGAGACACCTTTCAACAGCTGGAGCATCGTTACAGCAGGAGCCTTGGCCTGTGCTCATGGTTTGATTGCTGGCTTGTCTCTGTGTGATGAGGTTGAGGGTATCTGCAACTTCGTCCTGGCTCAGCAGCGCTGTGGATCTGTAAGAAGAGATAGCAGTTGTTCAAAGCTTTACTTCCTGGGGTCGCTCCAGGAGCTGACAGCTGGTTTGTCTTCTGAAAACTGTGGCTGAGCTAAAGTGTTAAAAATATGCCTTTCTCTAATTTTTGTGTACTGTGCTTAACATTCCTTTATAGCTCTCTGCTAAACGGGACTGTCTTATTATTCAAAGTCTGAAATGGAGATAGTCTGATGTGGTGATGTCTCTGGAAAATGGCTGATGACAACAACATGAAGAGTGATTTACAGAGATAGTTTCTATTTTCTGAAAACAACTTATTTCTCTGCAGAGCACACGCCATCAGACAAACAAGGCAAGGGAAGCAGATGCATTACCAATCCATAAAACAGACTGGGCTGCTTTTCAAATATGAAAGAGACACCCCGGGCTGCCAAAATACATTTTGGTCAGGAAAGCAAGAGGACAAGCTGCTCTTACTATAAAGAGAACAGGCCAGGATTGAGTTGTGTATCTGCCACCTCTAGAGAGAAGGACACTAATTTGTGTCACAACACTTCTGTAACGAGCAAGTATGCACCCCTGCCCCGAAGGAAGGAACAAGTCTCTGTAGGATTACACCAAAACACAGGTTTGGGGTTTGGTGCCCTTTAGAAGTCTGGCCCCTCTTGTGGATCCTGGCCTCTTAAATTCCAGCTATAAAGTCTGCCTTTGGAAATGTCTTTGTAGAAGTGGGCATGGAGCTGTTGGTCAATCCGGGTGTGTGTGCTGGCTGGGCGAGGTGACCAGCTTTGTCTGCCTTCCCTGCAGTGCCAGGATCCAGGGTCTCTCTTCCTTTCACCCAGGTGCTGATTTCTCAAAAAACCTGCAGAGACTCCGTCTTGGAGATTCCCACCCATGTCTCCCACGTGGCTGGTCCCGACCAACTACGTACAAACCTCTTTGGGGGTGTGGAGATTTGCAGGGAGTGTTTCTTCACAAAACTTAGCTAAAAATAGGAAATGATGTAGATTGTCATGGCAAAATTTCAAGTTCTAAAGAGTATTTTAATTTTATTTTCATCCTTGCTCCCTAAGGAGAAAAGGATGGCGTGCTCATATGGGGCTGTGTGTATGTGTATTTGTGTGTGTCTGTCCATCCATATTCACTCCTGCATGCTAGTTTTTGAACCCCTGTGCCACTTCCAGTAAAATCTGACATTTTGATAGTGGTCTCGAAGACTTTAAATCTCTAAAATTTTGTGCCAATAAGCAGCTCAAAAAAGAAAAGCATTTTTACTAATAGCTGTAGTGAGAAGACTGACATCTAAGCTCAACCCTTAGTAGACAGCAGAGAATCTGCATAGGGGAATGCCGTAAATGCTGCAACCACAGAAGGAGTTTCAATCGCAGCACATCCTTTAGTGTGCACCAGAGAATCCGACCACAATGCAGAAATCCCCAGGAAACTACCCTGTGTTATTTCTGCTGTTTATAGAAAAACTCATCTATTTATTTGTTTATTTGTTTTGGTTTTTCATTCTACGAGGAAGCCGCAGGGCATGACACTTTAAATTAGTATTATATTGCTATAGGAAATGGTGAGAAAGGTCACAGAAATATCCCTCGCTTGGCAAGGAAAGATCTTTAAAACCATGTCCAGGCCGTGCTCTGCTGAGCGGGGGTGTTGAAGATGTGCTGAAACAAGGCGTGGGAACACGGAGCAGTGCGTCGGACAGCCCTCTCGGGAGGCGACGGGAGTATTGGGGAGGTTATCACGGCCTGCCAGCACCGTGCTGCCCCGGGTACGCGGCCTCGCGTTCAGATGCCGTGCTCGCTGCCATGCTGCTGCTCGTTCGCGTGGGGGTTCTGTGCCAAAGGTAAATAGAGGCTGTAAGAATATAGGATCCAAAGAGGGGGCAGCTTTTTATACGATATCAATGGTGAGATTCATCTCACCAAACCGTAGCTGTCTACAAAATATCCAAGGTTAAGCTATTTGCCGTAAGATCTCTTCATAATCAGAATAAGTAGGCAAAAATAGAGTAAATCGTCCTCCCAGAGGTACCTTATTCTAAGGTGTGTGTGGGTCTGTCCTGTGGGGATGATGGCTTCTTGCCGTGGAATTCAACAGATCTCAGGGTGACCTGTTTCGAATGGGTCATCTCGCTCATAGACACCTTGTTAAGGGTGGGTGAACTCCACTCAAGCTGTTCTAGTCCGCAGTGGTGGTTGCCACAACGGAGGTGTTTCAGCACAGGGTTTCAGTCTGCCTCTACCAACAAGCCCGGTTTTGACTGAGATCAAGACAATGAGCAGATTTGGGGGTTAGGATGCTGCTAGACGGATGTTAAATCTGATCAGCCACTGAAAATAAAGTGCAAATTGCTTATTGCACGGAAATTGTGATTAGGGCAAGCACCTGGTTATGGGGATTGCTCGGTAAGGGAGATTTACAGAAGTGCTTGGTGTTGGCTGACTAGTACCAATGAACATTTTAGCACTTTTTATAGTGGCAGCAAAGAGCAGAAATTAGAGGTGTTGGAAATCCAAACTGGCAAGGGCTTTTCTGGTTATGTTGACAAATACCGATGTGTTTAATTTTTTTTTTCTTCTTTGCTTTCTACTTGCTGATGTTCTCAGCACGATGAGGAGGCAGCTATACTACTGCTGCTGCTAATCATGCCCAGATGATTTTTGCAAAAAAAAAAGGTTCTGCTTGGAATGACAAAGCTTTTCTTGTGATTAAATTAAGAGAACGTGACAGCCTCTAATTCTCCTTTTGCCATTTCTATCTGTAGCTGTATATCCAAGTGTGGGGGTGTGTGACCATATGTACACTCACGCTTTTATGAGTACTCTGCCCTGATCGTATTTTCACTCTTTCTATTATTTCTGCATGCTGTAAAAGTTATGAAACTTGAAGGAGGAAGCCAGCAATGTGGCCTGTTCTAGGCAGGGATGTTCTTTCGATGTGGAGGCTGGGGTGTTGGAAGGACTGACACTTTTTTCTGTCATAAAAATTGCTTTTGCGAACTCCAGACTGGCTTAGTAATACCCCCGCAAGATCCTTGGCGGCTCCAAATACCCTTTTGCTATGCTCTCTGCAACTGTTTATTTTATGGTGTCGACTACTTTGTATTGTTAGGACATCGTTGCAGGCCAATATTTTACTTGGCAAAAATCTGAGTCACAAGCTCAGTCTCTCAAAATTTCCCACTGTGAGTGATGAGCGAAACCTAAGCACGCTCTTACATCTGTGCAGGGCTTGTGGGTAAAAGCGGGGGATTAGCAAAGAGGTGATCTCAGCCGCTTGCACTTTGCGTGCAGCTCATGGGGTAATTTGACAATCATAACGTAGTGCTGCAAGATGATGCTTGCGACTCCTCCCTAGCGTCTACGGCCGTGAAGTGCTACAGCGCGCCGCACCATGCTTTATTGGAGGCTGGAGACCAAAACCAGTTGAAAAGTTGAAATTAAAATTTATCCCTCGTTGAACTTGTCATCCCTGAGGTGTGAATGCACACCCTTGTGTGTGCGCACGTGCGCACAGAGGCTCACAAACAGCAATTGATTATTTTAGGGACGGAGATGGGTGGAGCTGGATCTTGTGTCTGTGGATTTGGTCTTGTGACGCTTCTCTTATTAAAAAGCACTGAATCTCCCATCTGAAACGTGGTGAGTCAGGTTCTTGTGGCAGGTAGAGGAATGTGTGGTGCGAGTTTGGAGAAGGAATTTGCTGGATGCAGAGATGGCTCAGTCTGAATGTCTCGTCATTGGGCCTTATTTGGAGTTTGGAGCAATTATCACACTATTTTTGTTGAAGCATTTGGCTTTTTTTTTTTTTGCTGTCAGGCAGTTGCATCTGTTTGCTTTGGATGAGCTTTGTATCTATTCTTTTACAGAGAAGCCACCATGTCCTGGTGAATTGGAGCACAAACCTGTTGCAATGAGTTGCGAGACAGAGCATACTGGTAGCCTAAACCCTAGTCACAGGAAAGCCCTGTCCACCCCAAAGCAGGCTACGTTCCTCATAATGCTGCTGCTTGTGAGGAGCACAAGTGGGCAAACCTCCTCCGGCTTCTTGGCTCCCCAAGAGCTTCTTCCCCAGTAAATGGTGCTTTCTGTCTTGCCAAACTGGCAGACCACCAGCAGCGATATCGGTGATAGAGCTGAGGCAAGGCTCCTCTGCATCCTGGTTTGGATGGTCCTCTGACCATAGGTCTTGCAGATCTAACGGGACTTGGCCAGGTAGCTGTGCTTAAAGGCTTGAGGACTGGACATGAAACCAATCACCAGCAGATGAGTCCTAATTACATAGGAACGAACCGTCGCAGCTCAGTTTTGCCACTCAGAAGCAGGACCTAAGCCTGGATTGCCTGAGCAGTGGAGAATGGGTTGTGTTTCATCCCAGGAGAATGTTGAGGGTTATTTTGGCGGAGCACAATGGAAAAAGCACGGGCTGTGGCTGCCTTCGCAACTCTTGGCTGTGTGGATGACAAAGTTTGCCTTCTGGCCTGCCAGGCCTTTTCACCTTCATTAGCACAAACTTACTTTGGAGCCTTTTTTTTCTTTCTTTTCCCCTTTCTTTCAGTCTCCTTCTGGCTGGTCTCTGTCCCTGAAGCCCACACTGCTGGGAGCATCCAGCAGATAAGAAAATGGTGCAAGTTATGTTTTGTGTCCTCTATGGTTGGAATTCCAGTGCTGTGGGGTCAGCTTTAAATTATCCCTGGAGGGTTGGTTGTGTTTTATAAGCTGGATGGCTTGGCTCACAGCCGTTTGATTTTTCCAAATAGTATAAATCTATAGACATTTGCCTTTGGCGCAAAAAAGCTCCCCACTTCGAAGTCAAGAATAATTATTTTCCCAGAGCCAAGGTCAGCAGCTGGAGTCAAATAACGGGATGAAAAAAGCCACTCTTGTTGCTTTTCACATTACTTTTTTAAAAGTAATTTTAAAAAGTAATTTCAGTGCATTAGCATCTGTCCCTTGCTCCCAGGGCAGTCCAGACAGAGTTCTTCAACCCAGGTACAGCTCCCAGTATCCTCCAACAGGGCAGTAATTTCCTCTAAAGATGAATATCGTTCATGTAACAACCTGGAAAATCATCCCTACCTTCCCCAGCTTCCTGAACAAAGCTTTGGAAAACCTGAGTTGAATTAGTCATAAAGTAGTAGTGAGACAAAAGCCCTGCACGTTTGTCAATACGATCCATGCTGCTGTCAGAGGGGATGTTTTGCAAGACTTGCTAGTTTTTCACCTTAACACAAAATTGCAGAAGGGGGGGGGGGGAAGAGAGGAGAGAGAAAATGAGGACCAGTTTGGAAATTGCCTTGGGGTGAGCCTTGGGTTCTGCCATTATGTGATTTGCATCCACCCATCAAAGAGCTCAAAATCTGCTCCCAGCTCAGCGAGAGCACATGGGCACATCTGAGTGTGATGAGTTTGAAGATATAGATTATTGACCTCTCTGGGACAGTATAGCTCTGCTTCTGGGCCCAGATGCATCGCCAAGTTGCCACGGTGCAATGAGCTGCCCAAGGCCACCGAGCTGCACTAGCTCCTGGCGCGGGTGCTGTCTGCTACGGGCACGTGCCAGGTCATGAGACTGCTCACCTGCAGTCACAAATGCGTGGAAAGCCACAAGAAAAGGCACGCAGCTGGTATTCACCCTGCCTAATGGTGGATGTTTCCCTAAGATTTTCCAAATTAGTCTGAAACCTCAGTTTCCTTTTTTAAATTTTTATGGCAAGCAGGAAACAATGTAGCTCATATCAACTGAAGCCTTTCATTAGGATTCCTGCTTTTTCACAGAGAAATTCTCTTGGCAAGTAACTTGCACTAAAAATGCCAATTTTGGCTTTAAAAGAGAAGTTAAATGGAAAAAATGAGGAATACTAAAATTCCTTCCCATGAGAATTTAGAGGGGACCAGGTTCTCGCTGTGCTCCTTTGGAGCAACTGGAGCTCCCTTGCTGGCCATGGTGCTGCCGTGCGGTGTGACGGGGCTGTCTCGGAGCCTCTTGCCTCTGCTGATGTGGGTTTAGGGACGAGCCCCTGGACCACCCTTTCCATGTGGCTCTGTGGAGAGAACTTGGGATGCAGGAGGAAGGTTCCCCACTGCTGGCCCTATGGTGGTTTGGAGGAGAAAAATGTACACTGCATCTGTACAGTATATTATTAGCTGTATCTAGCATGATTTTCCTTCTTGAGACTGCTGAATTTATTAAGGATTATTATTTCAGGCACCCTTTCCCCCTGCTACTGAAAGCCCATTAACACAGAAAACAAACCCTGCTCTCTCTGAGCACATGGATCTTTTTGGTCTGGACCAACTTATGTCAGAGTGACATAACCCAAAAAACCAGTAGGAACCATTTGACGGATATTCTGCTGCCAGAAATATTGAAGGTTAAAATAATTCTTGGCAGGGTCTCCGTCCCCTGCGGATCCCAGGTGTTGGACACGTCTATTCCAGCTCTGCCTTTGCTGCTTTGGCCTCTTGCGTGGCTGTGAAGCAATTCATGGCAGTGAAAGCCAAGGGCCAGGAGCCATGGCTGGGGGTGGGGGGACAGGCTGGGCTCAGGCCAGCGCACGTTTCCCTCTCCAGCGCTGTGGCTCCTTGTGCTCTTGGCTCGGTACGGATTTAGCTGTGTCCTGGTAGCACTGCAGGGCTATACTCAGCCCAGGACCTGGGCTGTGAGGGTTTTTCCAAACACAGCCCAGGGAGGCAGGCACCCCTGGGCTTTACCATGCATCATTGCCTCCAGGCCAGGATGGGGCTCCCCAGTGTGCAAAACTGGGAAGATTTGGGCAAAACCCCCCGTCGGACAATGGCACCTAGATGCAGAAATGTTCTCCATTGAGAACTACAGGTGATGGCTGAGGGAAGGTGACAGGTATTGCTTTGCAATCATAGGGACATCTTTGGTCCATGTAGTTCCATGTCGGAATGTCTTTTCTTCCCCTTTATATTATTTGTATGCCAATATTGAAGGTGTTACTTGTTATCTTTTCTACATGGTTAATGTATTTCCTCCTTCAGCTTCCTCAGCACTAGTTGTATTCCCTGGGCAAACATTAGTTGTGTTCTGCTCTCAACTTGCTAAAAACCAGCCCATGGGGCTGCTTGAGATATCAGCCAACGAGACGGGCTCAAGGGGAAGGGTAATGGCTGAGGTGGCTGATGTCCCTGGAGAGCTCAGTTAAAAAAAAAAAAAAAAAAAAAAA
>VZSC01012366.1:179957-224214 GCA_013398225.1 Steatornis caripensis | reverse complement strand
CCCTGGAGAGCTCAGAAAAAAAAAAAAAAAAAAAAAAAAACCAACGTTTACCGTGACCTTGGGTAATTCAATACCTTTCTCCTTGTCTTGCTTCCAGATCTGCCAAATAATGAAAATAATGATCCCTACCCTCTCAGACAGGTCAACGTCTGGGTGATCAGCCTTATTATGAATTTTAGAGGAACAGACCCATTTTTGTGTAACAGCCAGATTCCTGGCTGGTGTAAACCAGGACATTTTTGTCACAGTCAGAGCAGAGCTATTTTGCACCAGCTGGAGGTGCGCCCCCAGACATCCACTCTGCAACTTTACCTACAGACGGGTCATTTTGTAATGTTATGAATACAGTTTTCAAATTAATTAAAACTCTTTGTATAGAGAGCTTTCAGATCAGTGGGTACATCATGTTCCAGTTTAACACAATAAAACCTTCCATCTTCAAAGCAATCTCCAAATATTGCCCAATCAGGCCTCAAAATACCCTCCTGAGCAGCCAGCAAGTTTTATTCTTCTCATTTTACATCATGGCAAACCAACACTGGGGGTAAGGCTGACATTTTGGAAAGCTGACTCTAATTCTGGGTACCTTCAGGCTTTATTCCTGTCCTCCAGTGCTGTCATGAGATGGTGCTTGGTGAGCGTCTGATCTTCAGCCCGTGCTGAGAATGAGAGGGTGATGGCAAAGCTGAGGGTGGAAAGACAATTTGGGTGACAGATGCCGTTGAGACGTGCAGTCGGGGATTATTGTCCGAAAGTGCCATGGGTTCTCAGCTCCCCCCAGACCTACCAGCTCCAGTGCAGCAGGAGGACCAGATGTGGAGATCTTCAAATTTTTTTTCTACACTGGGCATTGCCCTTTGGGCTGTTTGCTGTAATTCCTGTTAGCAGATGAGGAACAGTTGCCCAAGGGAGCGAGGCCAACTGTTCGCCTGCCTGTTTCTCCATTGCTCTGCACCTGGTGTTGTCGTTCCTGCCTGTCCCGAGTGGGTGTATAATGGTTCCCACTCCCGTTTCACAGGCGCCCCGGACGGGTAAACAAGGTGAGGGCCGGGATGATCTGGCGCAGAGAGCAGAGATGAACATACCTTCGTGCACAGTTTATACCAATAATACATGTTTTGTACCCATGGGTCATTCTTCCCCTGCCCAGATACCCACAGAGTTTCACTATGTGTATAAGCAATGTAACCGAGTAATGCAGAAAAGACTCCAGTAAACACTCGGCAAAAGAGCAGCTCTCCTTGCCAGTCCTACAGCCCAATGAGACATGGGTTTATTTAAGAGGCTGAGCAGGATATGTATTTTCCACATAATAAGAAGGGTGTTGACGAGGTTTGTTCACTTCAGGCTGCCCAAGGTGTGCTTGTTTGCAGGTACGAGCCCCTCCAAACCAAGCAGGGCACCAAAGCCTTTTTGTTTTCCATGGTGTGATCTGTCCCTCGCTTTAAGCCTCACACATTGGTAATGTTCCTTGAGAAACAAAGTTTGCACGAAGTTTGTCTCCTTTGGATGGCTCCTTTTGATTCTGTTTGGCTTTACACCTGTGCTGCACTAAGGGAAGCTGAAACGGGAGTAGCTGCAGTTCCACCACGGGCCACAGCTTCAGATGGGTTTTGAAGCGAGATGACTGTAAGGGCTGTGCAAAACCTCAACCCTGATTAAGCTATCGGGTGGTGCCTGGGGATTTTGGTGGCGTGGGTACGGAGCACACCTTCCAGCTGGCAGAGCGCGGCATGTGGGGAAACTCACGGGTAGGAGAGGAGATGGGGCTGGGGAGACCTGGGCTGCGTCAGCAAAATGTGGTGGGAGTCCAGACTTTTTGATAAAATGACAAAAATCAAAGCTAGTTGTGGGAAGAGGACGTGGATTACTTAAAAGATCCTCGGCAGAGAGAGGTTGGGCCCAAGAATGGGGTAAATCAGATGGGTCTCCAGTCACGAAAGCCGTGGATTAAGTATAAGATGTGGGACTTGGCATACGGGGGAGCCTACTGGTCCTGTTCGAGGCATCTCGGCGCTAGCAGCCAGAACAGGCCAGTTTCAAGTTACAGCTGTCAGTCTCTTATATTCATGGAGGTGCCAGTATTGCTTGAATTGACTTAACAGGAACAAACCATTCTCTGAACAGTAGTTTAATGTGGCATTGGATCTGTGAAATAGAATTTGATTTGGAAAAGAAAATTTCCCCCCTGTGCTGTCAGCGACGAAGCAGGACCAATTTTTCTGTCCATTGGTAGAATCTTAATTTTAGATACCAGTAAAACTTGTCTGCAGTTCATAGGACTATCTTTTCCACCCTCATTAATATTGAAATAAATTTTCCTAAGACAGAAAAGACCAGAGAACTGTGTGAGAGGCAAACATTGGACTGGAAGGACAGGAAGAAATAGTGCTGCCCAGAAATTAAGTCCGATGGCTTTGCTTGGAATTTTAGCCCCATTCAAAAGAGTGGCAAAACTTGCATCAGCTTCAGCTGAGCTGAGATAAACCTTAATCTGTCATAGATCATAACCCTTTGCTGCTTATAATGTGAGTAGTGTGAATATGGGTTTCTAGGCTTCAGGCAAGTCTGGTCATGGGTTGGTTCACAGTTGCCCTACCAAAGCCAGTTGCAAAAGTCATATTGACTTCAACGCGACCAGGTTTGGACCCTGAGGCAATCCCAGCCTTTTAGTCAGTCGAGATCAAGTGTTATATGAATTCAATACCTGATGAATCACCTCTTAAGATATTTTTTTTTCCCATTACAAGGAAAGGGGTATATTTGACAACCCAATATGATCCTTCCCTCTTTAACTACTAAGTAACTAATCCAACTAAATCTTCTGGCAGCAGACATCTGAAAAACGCTGGAAAACGCCACGCCACGAACGTGGCAATGTGCTGTAAAAATAGCTTTACACCGAAACGCTATTTTATTACAGCAGTTGCTATAGTTTCTGGTTTTGGCAGGGATTCCCTCCCCATAAACCCTGGCTTTAAAAGGGGGGGGTGTTGTAAGTCAGCTGTTGTGATTCACATTAGGCTGAAACTTGGCACCAAGACATCCATACGTTAAACTCATCCCCTGCAGGTCTTCTGAGCTTTCTCAAAGTGTGTGTGCATGGCTTGTGCACAAGAGAGATATCAGCCCAGATTCATCGACTGCCCTAAAAGGCTCGTTTCTGGGTTACAGACAGCGGAGCATTATTGCGAGGCAGGAGCCAGCCCTAAGAGCAGCCGAGGGCAGGAACGACTCGGTGTAGGTGCAGCTGTGTGAGCTGGAATACCAGTGCGAAGGTCAACTTCCATATTACCGTCTCCCTCTGTATATTCTGTTTCGGTCTTTCTGAGGTGACAAGGTAGAAAATGAGAACCCATATGTGTTCCTGGATCTCTGCGGCTCTGCGCAGCTTCCATCTGTCCTGAGCACTGAGACATGGAAGCTGCAAGGAAAAGGGGAGAGCAAAGAGGGCCTTTACCAGCCAGACCTCTGCTCGGTTTGAGTGTGCCGTGTGGGACATGGCAGCGTCTGCAGCAGTAGCAAAGAAGGTGGGTGCAGAGAAGTTCCCCACTGCCACCCCAGCGTCGTCAGGGAGAAGCTCAGCACAAGGGCTGGTGTATCTTCCACCTTTCGTGAGCTGTGTGCAGGATCGGTCCTGGCCTCTGCAGAAGGCAGATGTTCTCTTGGGGCTTATTCGGGGAGGACTGGAGGCCAAGGTGCAGAACAAGATGGCCAAATTTTTCATTTCCTGACAATGGTTTGCAGTCATTTTTGGCTAGCAATAAGCAAGCAGGTTTTTTCCCAGTGAGCATGAAGGGAGCCATCACTAGAAATAACCCACCTGGAGGTCGGTGTTTTTTGTGAAGGTGGAGATATGTCACTGCAAGCTGCCGCATAAACTAAGGCCTAGAAGTGAATCATTTGTTTGGGGTCACTGTACAGCAGAGCTAGGCAGGAAACGCATTTATTTGTGCTGTGGTCTGTTGCCGTTAGGGTAGGTCCTGTACGCAACCAGGCTCATTCTCATGAGGGTCTGCGTTGCTGCAGAAAGCTGTCGGTGATGGAGGGCACTGGGCAGCATCCCTCTGGTGGATGCACATCCACACGTGGCTCTTGGGAATCCCCAGGTCAGATTTACCATGTCAGAGCTGCAGAGAAGGCAAGGGGCAGGAAAAACCTAGGGAAAAAAAAAAAACCCGAAAAGGCAAAACCCAACCAACCAAAAAGTTTTCCACCCCATGGTGCCTCTGGTCCTGAGTTGTGTCGACGCTCAGGAGTCACCCATGGGGCACGGGCGATGCCATGGGCTACTACCACAGAGGGATGGCCCTGTCACAGGCAGGTCACTCAGCAGGTTTCTGTTTGAAGTTTAGGCAGAGTCTGGATTATTTTCTTCTTTTCTTTTCTACTTGCCTTGCCAGGACAAATGCACTCCTGTTGTTTTGGAGCCAGCTGTGCTTTATGCAAACCAGATGCCCATCACAGACGGCTGTCAGGTGTTGCTGCCACTGGCCAGCTCATGCCATGACTGATCCACGCTGGGGAGGTCAGTTTGGGAAAGCTGGAGCTCTGCTGCGGTCTGGTGCTCCTCCCATGGCAGTGCCAGTATCCCCACTGATGCCACGCAGGACCTGCAATTCTGCAGCATCCCCAGGTGGGACCTGTCTGAGCCTGATGCAACTGTGCAGCCGCTGCCTTGGGGCAAAGATGCTTTCAGGAAAAGGGAGTGCAAGGAGCAGTTATTGAGAGAAATGTGAGATGGCCTGTGGAGATCACAGCCTCCCACTTGTTCCTGGAGAGCCCCAGGCAGCCAGGGCAGATGAGATGCCTTCCTCTCTCTCCTAAGCCAGGGATTGATTATGAAAAATGAACCACGTGCCTTGGTCCTTGCCACCAGCTCCTTTCCTTGTGGGTTTCCGTGTGCTGCAGTTGCATTTTGCAGACATCTGGATTCAATAACCCCGTTGATACAGCCCATAAAATTAGAAACCGAACACTGCGGAAGGCAGAGGTCAGTGAGTGATTCATCCCGATATAATGTGCTGGGGTTGGAGCACTCTGTGACTCAGGACGGGGCTTTGTGGGGTCCTGGGGGTGCAGTGGGGCAGCCCCCTGCCCATGGCTCCCAGTGCTCTAGGAGGAGAGGTGGGAAAGCAGGGGGAGGCGTTCATCTCCTCTAGCATTTCTCTGACCTTGGAGGAGAGACTTGGCACCTCCCGCCTCCGAGCATCTCTTCAGCTTGCGGAGGAAGCGCTGTGCATCCCTTTATGGGGAAGCCAATCGAGGACTTGGAAAAATTGGGCTTGTTTCCCCTCCACAAAGTTCTACTGTAACTACAGGCAAATCCCCGCTTTCCTTCTGGCCTGCTGCTGCAGCCGTAACAACCAGGACTTGAGCCCTGTTTTGGGTGGAGAAGTCTCCACGTGTGCATGACCTTATGCCCACAGTGTGCTGGGCAGCAAGGCTGAACTGCAGCCTGCTGCTGGCCTTCCTTGCCTTTGCAATCCCCTCCAAGAACTCGAGTACCTGTGCCATCATCCCTGAGGGGAGGAGGTGGCTGCAGTGTCCCCTGGCTGGCCAAGGTCTCAGCTGGAGCCTGGCTCTGCCTGGCAGGCCCCTTGCTGCCAGCTGGCACCAATGCTTGGTGCCCTGAGCCTTGCTACGGGTGGTTTTGCCACCCCAAACTCCTCCCTGCCCCAGTGGCTCTAGGTCACCCGTGTCTTTGGCCAGGTTTAGGGAGGGGAGAAGTCTCATTCCCTCTTTGCAGTGCTCTGGTACTCCTCTCTCCCTGGTGAGTAGAGCTGGAGCTGAGGTTTTGCTCTGCAATGTGCCAGTCTCAGACCTGAGCGGGGACCAAGGGATGGGTGTGGGTTAGACTGCATGTGGTGGTGTTTAAAGCTCACGCTTTAATATATTAAAACAGAGAATGAAAGAGGAGAGGAGAGGATAAACTTGGACCAGACTGCTGTACTGCTGAGCAAGGATTCAGAAAGCCCATGGAAACTCTCGTGCCTGCGAGCATGAGCGTGCGTGCCGGCTGGCGAGTGTGCGTGTGCTCATCGCCCTGGATTTACCTTCCGATTTCTGCACCTCAGTGGCACTCGTTCACTTTGCGTTCTCTCTGCAGCCGAGACAGTGAGAAACCCGCATATTTGTGTGGTGACAGCATGAAATCCACTGTCCCCAGAGCACAAAGGCACTTGACAGAGGGATGAAGGATTGTTTTCGTCATCGGACGTGAGGGCACTGACTCACACAGGGACACTGGATGATGGGGGAGGGATTTCAAAGTCAGGAGGAGAGCCAGAGCCTGAATCCTGCCAACAGACCTTACCTGCAGGGCTGCAAAGACTTTGAGAGGGTGCTTGCTAGGGTGAGATGTCCCTTGTGATCTTGTTGGGAAGTTGGTTATCACCCAGGGTGTGTGACTTGGCTCTTACAGGAAATGCAAGACAGGATGGTCAGAGCGAGGACCACCCTTCAGGCTGGCGGCAAGCAGGCAGCGATGTCACGCCAGCTCCAGACTGGTGATGTGCACTGGCTGAACTGGAGAGCTGGGACAGGGCTTGGTGCCACTGCTTTGGTTCTCATAGAGCTCTGCGGCTCTGATCAGAAAGGAGGAGGTTAAAGCACCCCATGCAGGACCCAGCCTAGACAAGAGGTTTTATTATAACTATTGTTTTCTTCTTAATCATTCTTTCACTTTTATCCCCGTTGCTTGACCTCAACATGTTAAGACCACCAATCCTGTTGGCATGAAACCATGTTTTCCTACTACGCTGTATCCAAGATGATAATCTCCAGAGCCACTTCCTGGGCAATTTTTTGGGTGGATAATATCTGCGGTTTCCCTTGTGTTTGCACAAGCATTTATATCTGCAAATACATGGAGCAACTCTCAGCCCCTGGTATTGCAGAGGAGCATCTTATACTTCCAAGCCTTGACAACTCGGAGACTTTTCCTCCCCCTAAACCTTCAGCTCTGGTGAAGCCGTTAATCTCCCAGCCCGCGACACGCTCTTTCACACCCGCCCTGCCAAATCCCTCGCTTTGCTGGGAGGGAGCTTGCTGACAACTCGCAGTGTTTATAGCCACCCAGGTGCTCTGGCATGGAGGGGTTTTGCAGCTCATGTCATTCCCCAGGCTCTCGGGGGAGGAGGCACAAGCCACGTTGCCTGGGGACTGCCTTCCCCAGCCGTGCCTGTGCTGAGCTTTTTGTGGAAACCAAGCCTTGTGGCATTGTGCGAGCACGGTTTTAGATAATCTGATCCAGGAGGCAGCTGCCTTCACCCTGCAGCATCCATCCTGGAGTGAAACCCCAGGGGTGCTGCTCCCCCTCACTCTCCCTGTTGCTGGTGTGAGGGGGATTCCCTAAATTGAAGGTGGGAGATGGGATTTTTGCAGAAACCTCGGTATCCGGTGCTGGGCAAATGAGCTGCCAAGAGGTCTCGTGTTTTGCCGTGAGGCTCTGGGCTGGACTTCAGCAGATTGAGCTGGCCCCTGGGGGCGGAGAGGCTCTGTGCGTCTAACATCTGACCATGGGTTTTAACGCTGGGTTACCAGGTGCTGCAATAGCCCAGACCTCAGGTGGGAGTGTTGCGAGGGCTGCCCTGAAAGTGCTGCAGGAAGGTGCCCAGAAGCTCTCCTGTGGCGCAGGCTGCGTGGTCAGCATCGTGTGGCTTTGTGGAGATGGCTCTGGGTCACTTCCCTACCTGGTGCAGATCTTGCTCCTTTTAAGGTTAATTTTAATACCATCTAACTTTGCTGAAGACAAACTGATATTCCCCAAGGAAGCATGTGCAGGATCAAAGACCAGTGAGATCTTTTTTTCTGGAAAGTTTGGCTGGATTAGGCTAGGCTTTTATAAATATGCAGATAGAGTACATGACCTGTGTTTCATTTCAAAGATACTTTATTTTTTCACTTGTTATGGCTTGAATGTGGGTTGGCTGCATGGCTTCAAACTGTTAATAGCTTAGGCCTTGGTGCGAGCTTGTGCTGTTAACTAATTTGCAGCGGGTTTCTTTATAAAGGCTCTTACTTTTTTGCGTCATCGCAGTCTGCGTGGTAGATACGTCTATTTAGAAACCACGTGCCTAGGCCACGAGGGATTTGTAGAGGCTGTGGCTCAGCTGGGAGCGCAGGCATGGGCCACACAGGCATCGGGACATCTGCAGGCAGGGGACCAGGCATGCACTGGGAACACCAAAGAGAAAAGTAGCGTGTGGAGCTTTTAGCAAGATGATGGAGGCTCTGTTCTGCTGAAAAATCACACTCAAGTAGTCCCAAATGATGCAGCCAGTCATCAGCAGCAGATGAAAGATGCCTGTCTTCATTTCTCCCCAACAGAGTTTCTGCTCCACAACAGGGGCTGCAAATGTTTCGGAACCCACAGAGCAGTGTGGAGGCTGAAGCACCCTTGTAGGGTGGCATCTGGGGAGGAAACAGCCAAAGGAGGAAAAACAGATTAAATAAAAGCTTTTTCTGTTTTCCTAATTGCTGGTGTTTCAAAACAAAACACAAACAAAAAACCTCCGAGGAGCTCAGCTTTGCTGCGTTGTAGCCCTGGCTGATTTCAGTAACGCTGCTCTCGGGGCCGGGGCTGCTTGCTGCTGCTGGTGCCCTTTGGGGGAACTGAAGCAAATCGGGCTGCCCTCTGCAAAGGGAAAGGCAAGTGCTGAAACAAAAGGCTGTGCTGCCAGCTCAGCAGGCTGGAGAAGCCGTGGAGTCCTGACTTAGTGCAGAAATCAGCCACAGAGGGAAGGAGAAGTTAATTAGATGGAATAAATTGCTTACGGGGCTTGCTGGTAACCGGGTGCAGGAGAGCTGTGGTGGCTGAGGAGCGCCTTCGCGGCGGGCAGGGCCTCCTTGTCTGGACGTGCTGTCACAAGATCGGGGCTGTCGGGGTGATCTGACTCACCTGGACCGAGGACATGTTCATCAGAGCCCTGGGGAAGGAGCTGGGCTTTGAGGGGCTGCTGGGCTCTGGCAGGGTGAGCCTTGGGGTAACAAGGAAGTGTCGGGGTAGGGGAGGTGCTTGGCGTTCGTTGGATCTAGCTCGTCTCCTCCTGGCACACTTTTTGCTTTGCATCTACGTCCCAGCACCAATACCCAACAGGGTAATGTGCACTGCGGCAGTGGTCCACGTGTGACATTGTGTGGGCTGAGCCCCTGGGCTCCTTGCCTGTGGGCCAGCTCCTGCACGGGCACCCGGCCGCTCTGCTTTTGTGTCCTGGGTCCGGTCTCATGGAGGAGCTAGGGTGTGGCGCACAGCAGGAGCTGCCGGCTTCTGAATCACACTTTGGCTCCAGCCAGCCAAACCACACGTGCTCTGAAGCCATGCAGCTCAAATCCGAAGAAATAAAAACCTCTTCCAATTTCACCCCCACCCCTTCCCTCGCCCCCAGCTCCGAAAGCAAAAGGAGAGTTCAGGAGTTTCACACAGCATCCAGTTTCAGGCAAATGTTTTCTGCAAAGCTAATTGAAGATATCCCTCTGCGCAGTTCCCGCTCACACGAGACGGGGAGGTCAGGGCTGTGGTGACGTTCGTGCGCATCCCTGGTATGGGGCTCGGGCAGCCGCCGTCTGGCACGCGGTGCTGAGGAAGGTATAGAGTGGTTACAGCGGGAGCCCAGAGGTTTTGTCAGCTCCTCATAAACTCTTGGAGCTTTATGGCAACTGCTCAGCCCCGGGGAGTAGCCATCCCAAAGAATTCATGATGCAAATGTTTGTCCAGACTTTTCAGAGGCGAGTGCAGAATGGCTTAAATCATCGGGATTTGCGCAGCACGAGCTGATGGGGATGTGTAGCTGCCTGCAAAGGTGTCTTTAGCAAATGCCGTCTCCCTCCTCTCTGCTTTATTTGATGCCCACCTTGCTCAGCAAGGCCCTGTGATTGCCTGGGATGGGAGCTGTCCCAGGGGATCTGCATTGGACACTATGCAAGGAGGCCATGGCTGATGTCCGCACATCCCTGAGGGACCCTGGCCTGTTTGGATGGGCTGGATCTCTCCTCAGGCTGCCGAAGGGACACCCCGCCTGGGTGCAACCCCGTCATGTGCCTTTCTCGGTGCTGGGTTCGGGCGTAGGACGAGGGCTGTAGCAGGAGCGAGGCTCCACGCGAAGGCCCAGGTTTAGGAGCTGGGCATTGACTTTTGGTAAATTACCTTCATATTCTTAATTCTCTACTCACTTGCGAGTGTCACAACAAGAAAGCCTGGAAAGGTGCCCAAATACACCAGAAAGGAATCTAATTTCTTTTCGAGGTAGTTGCTGCAGAAAAACATTTGAGTTATTTGCTAAGCTCTAATAATGATACTTTGCATTTGCATTGCAGCTTCTACCTAAGGGCATCTTGGCACAGCCGGTAATTAAACCTCCAAGTCCTTGTGAGGGAGACAAAGCCCTTTTCTAACATTTGACAGACAGCTAAACTTTGGGCCAGGGTCAGATTAAGTGGCTTGCTCGGAGATGTACATTGAGTGTGCGGCAAATCCAAACTCAAACAAGAGCCTTGCTCAGCCCAAAGAGACATTTGGGATTCTGGTCCCTCCGCTCTGCTCCACTTGGCCTTTTGTAAGCCGCTGTCGTTTGACGGCGGCTCAGAGACATCCCTTCTCAGTATTAAATGCAAGAAGGTCTTTTGTCAGGCTTGGGCGACAAGGAGAGCTAATTGCAAATTCAATTTTGGTTTAGAAAGTGCAGCTCGGTCTGCATTACCTTAGCAGCCAAAGAGTTATCTCTTAGGACTTTGCACTAGCACTGTATTCATTTCGGGTCTGTTTTCTTTAGAGCTTTATGGTCAGTAATTAACGGTATAATTACACATCAACATAATGACGGCTCCTGACACGGCAAAGCTCGGGGCAGGGCAGAGTGTCACTCATTGTTCATTCCTGTTTCTTCATTTTGGAGCATGAAAGCAGGCAGATTCAGGGTTTGCTCAGAGCTTGTTCCCGGTGGGAGAAGCCTTTTGCACTGGCGCTGGGTTGGAGGGGCACCAGCACTCCGCAGAAACCCAAATGTCCTTTTGCTCTGCTGGTGTTCCCTGCTGCCTGTCCTGCTAGCCGGCCGCCTTCATGCACTGGGCAGATCCCGAAGGAGAGGACACGGTGGGAATTCAGCACAGCTGGCCATCTGTCACTGGGGCAGAGCTGAGCCATGCAGCGCCGTTTGAGCTGAGGGTGTTTTCTCTGCGCCTCCAGGCTGTTTCTGGGGTTTCCAAATCATCTCCCCTCTTTTCAGCGTCTTGGCTGAATCTAGATCTGGAAGGTGGGGGTTGAGTGTGCTCGGGGGGTTACAGCATGCGGGTACAGGCAAGCGGGGGCATGTCATGGGCTCTTTGCACTCTCTTTCCCATAAGGAGCTGCACTTGGCTGTACAGTTTCATTGTGCAGTGCTGCTGCAGGCAGGATGAGGTCTTGGACGTGCTCTCTGGTCCCCAGTGGGCAGCTGGGACATCCCCAGTGAGGACAGGTCTCCCCACCCTGGGCTATCAGGGCACAGGCAGACCCCAGGGATATCTGGTGGAGTTATTTCAGGGTTCATCAGCTACGCTCACTGCCCTAGGCACGGGGACTTGAGCTCTCAGGTGTTTTCCCTGCTTCCAAGTCACGTAGCCCGCATCTGATCCCCCATCTCTGCCCTGCCCCAAGCACGGCCAGCACAGCACCCAGGGCCGCCTGAGCCCCGCCGGCCGTCAGGACAGGGCCGGGCTGGAGGGCACGGTCCCCAGCGGATCAGCCCTTGGCTGCTCTTCCATCCCCATCTGCTGGCCGGCGTGGAAAAGGGCTTTCTGGGGAAATTTCATGTGGCTGCACAGTTTGAGGACAGACGTGTTGGGAACAGTCGAGTCCCACCACCCCTGGGAGCCTTGTGCCATCCCCACCGGGCCATGGTCGGGGTGGTGGGACCACGGGCGGATCTGGCTGCGAGGCGGAAGTGATTCCTGCTGGGATGGGTCAAAGTGGTTCACTCCGATTTTGGGAGGGACCTTCGCAAGACCCTGTGGGGTCTGTAGCCAGAGAGGGAAGCTGCTCGGATTGTGCTCGGCTCAGATCGGTGTCAGGTCTCTAATGATGTGTGGAGTTTGTCTTCTTCATCCCTGTGCCGGGCCTTAGGGCAGAAAGCAATGCCGGAGGGCCGGGAGTGGGACAGCATCTCCGCTGCCCCAGACCTGTGAACTCTGCACATCTTTGGGCAAGTTCTCAGCTTTCTGCTTTCCCAGTGTATTTTTCAAAAAAACCAGGAGCAGCAAAACCTTTGTGCCTCGCCGAGAGGCTGCCAGGCACGTGTGGTGCTCCGGGGTAAAGGTGGCTCACTCGTATTTCCTGGCCCCTGTGTGAAGGGAGAAGAAAATCCCAGCAAGCTGGGGTGGGGGCTTGGTGCAGGGCAAGGGCAGGCAGGTTCCGATGGCTTTTCTGTACGGTTTGTGTGCTGCTTCTGGTTGCTCGCAGCCAGGGCCGCAGACAAAGCCATGCAAGCTGATGGTGGTGGTGTTGTGATGGTGCTTTACTGGTGGAGTTCCTTCCTAGAGGTGGGAGTGGGACAGTGATGCTATGGGCACCGGGTGCTGCCAGGCTGGAAAATCTGGTGGACGGTCCCACCTTTGCGGGCAGTGGATAGAGGGGTTGAGTCAGGGTGATGGAAGCAGGGCAATGGCTGCACCGTGCTCCCTGCAGGGAAATCAGCTCTGAGAGCTTCTGGGAGTTGCAGCCATCAGGTTTTGCAAGTTCCCGGCTGCGGTGGTTGAACCTCAGCCCTCCCTTGGAGGACCTGGCTCCCTGGGACACAGCACTGACCTCTGGTTTTAATTGATTTTTCTATTAGGTTGAGCTCTCCATCTCAGCATTCGAGGAGAGAAAACTTCAAGGGGGGAAGCCCTATGCAGACAGGAGGCCTGGCCCATGCCCAAAGTAATAAAGCCCCAGAACAGGGGGGGAAAAAAAAAAACTATAAGGCCTTAGAAAGCTGAGCCCAGCAGGAACTTTTACTCTGCCTTCTAGGCAGCTTTAAAGTCACATTGTCTGATTACCCTGCAGCATGAACAAATTAGCCTGTGATATAAACGGGGGTGTAATTACCAGCCACCAGACCTGGGTGCTGCCGCCCCCCTCTCCTCCCCAGTGAGGCAGGTGCTCGCATCTTCATGCCCAAGCAGACTCTGTGTTTTCTTGTTCCTTGTGGTGCTGGCGAAGCTGCTGGTAGCACAAGTCTGAATTTCTACCCAGGCACCTCCTGTCACTGGTCATGAACATTAGGAGGANGAGGCAGGTGCTCGCATCTTCATGCCCAAGCAGACTCTGTGTTTTCTTGTTCCTTGTGGTGCTGGCGAAGCTGCTGGTAGCACAAGTCTGAATTTCTACCCAGGCACCTCCTGTCACTGGTCATGAACACTAGGAGGAGACTGTGCTGGGAAGACCATTTCTCTGGTCACCCACGGAAAGGGTGACAGTGGTCTCCTGTGATGCGTCGCAGGGTGGCTCCTGCTGGCACCGGGACACGGGGCCGGGGCAGGCAAAGGAAGGCCGGGGACCCCTTGTTCACCAAGGACATCATCAAAGAGGGGAAGGCGCATACTCGAGGGAAGGGATTTCACCTCCCGCTCACTCTCTGTGACGTGTAATTTTCACTGTCAGTATTTTACAAAATGTTTAGCAAAGAAAATGGCATTGAAGTCCCTAAAAAGCATTCTGGTGTGCGAGAGTAACACTCAGAAAACCCTCTGCAGTTTTTTTATTTGTTTCTGCTTTAGATCAGATGCTCATCCTGTGTTTGGGATATTGTTGGGAGAAATCACGGATTGGATAGGAACGGGTTTCCCCTGTGTCCTGGGGATTCAGACGTGCTTGTCCAGCAGCCTTGGGCACTGGGGATGAAGGACCCGCTGGCACCTCCTGAACCCTGCTCAGCTCTTTCTGCTGAAGGTCTCCTCTCAGATGCATCAACTGGGCAATTTTTCCCTTTTGCAGCCACAGATCTGAAAGGAAGAGAAATACTGGCAGCTCTGAGCCAAGAAAATGGATAGGTTGCTGCCGTCAGTGCTGAAAAGCAGATGCCCTTTATAATTTTGAAATCGAAATGCCAGTGACTGCATTTGCAGTGAGGTCAGCTTGTATCGACGCCGATAAACAGAAATGGAGAGCTGTGGTGAGAGGAACCATCCCAAAACCCAGACTAGCTGCAGCCATCCCCCTGCTCAGGGATGAGCCGCAGCCCAGGCTGGTTTGGTCAGACACGTCTCCGCTTTTGCTGTCAGGGCTTCTTTAGCCTTGGTAAACCCTAACGATTGCACAGCTAAAGCGCAGCCCCTCCAGCCCCAGTACAGCTTTTCATGTTTAAGAGAAAAAAGGGAAGCCCTCCTAAAGACACAGTGGTGACGCAGGACCTGGGGGTGGGTTGTGGGGTTACAGGTACTGGCTGCAAACTCTTCAAGGATTATCCTGAAAGGGTGGTGTGCGGTTGCAGATGGGTTACTAAGTGTTTGCTTCATACACTTACTGCTACCAGAAAAAATGATCAAAAAGTTAATGTGTAGTGGCAGCTAAAAGCAGAGTATCTGCTAAATCTCAGGTGGGCAATTGAGCCTGGGTTTTGTTCCAGTAGCTGCTGGTGATGGCTCAAGCATCACGCACCCTCTTGAACGTGGGAATACACCGAACACACCCAGATATGGTGAAAAGTGAAAGCAATCTCGGCAACAGCTGGAGGTACATGCTGCAGCTCCCTCTGTTTAGTGGAGCATTAGGAACTTGTGTGCTTGAGTGTTTTGCCGAGATCAGGTGGATCCAGAGTCTGGATTCTGACCCCCAGCACAGCTTACAGGATTTTGTGTTAGCTTGAATCTTGGGGAGAATATATTTATGCTGCAGCCATGCTAGCGGACATAATGTACACGTGGGACGTGTTTGCCTCTCTCACTTGGGCGCAGCGTGGGACGCGGAGAGGGCTGTCCTCGGTAGCTGATGTGTGTAGACAGACCCCAGGACTCCCCGCCGTTGAAGGCAGTGGCAGACTGGAAGCACTGGCCTGCTGGGGAGACCATCACTAAGTGCAAACTTGTTTGGATCCAATCACTTTAGTGCAACAAGTGATGTTGGGTGGGCAAGCTCATGTACTGTTCCTCTTGCCATCTGCTGGCAATTAAAAACCTGGCCACTAGTTTTATCCCACGGAAAGAAAAATGTCCCTCTGCAGCACCAGTGGGAGACTGGATGATACTGGATCCTCAAAACCACCTTAGCTTAATGAAAATTGCCCAAACCCCAATACCATGGCTCTGGGCTGAGGACACCTCTATGCAGCATGGCAGTCTTTGTATTTATCGTACAATTTTTGTGTGTGTACAAAAAAACCTGCTCAAATTCCAAAGCCCTCATTTTCCAAGCCCATCGGGAAGGAATTTTCCCCTCTGTCAAGTTTAGCAAGAGTTTACCAACGACCACCAAGATCTGTTTTTGTGAGCAATGCTGGGAGTTGGAAGATAGCTCCTGGGGTTATTTCAGCAGGTTTGAACTGAGGGTGAAAATCCTGCCTTTTCCCTAGCAAAAAGAAACACGAGCGATGCTTTGCTTGTGTGAACAGGACAGGCCCTTCTCGGGTGCATGAGCTGTCCCACTGACAGCTATAGCTTCTGTGGTGCGATGCAGGGCCACCTGCTCAGGCAGATCGGTGGCACCATGCCCGTTGCACGGGTCAGGCTCTGAGCGGTAGTTTCCCAAGGACAGCCTTCCTCTTGTGCATGAACCAGGCAGCTCAGCAGTTGCCAGCCTCAAGCTGTGAAGATGGGTGTCTTGGGTGCTTTGTCTTGGAGATAAGGAGCATGATCTTTGAGGTGTGTGGTGATGGTGCTGGGCTCCAGCTGTGGCTCCTCTGAGCTCCCTGGGCTTTGCAACAAGCTCCAACGGCACATCGCGATCCTGTTTCTTCTGCCTTGCTGTCCTGGTTCTTGATGACCTTCCAGGATGCAACTCCCCCGTGCTGTTGGAAACTCTTTTTCCTGATAAAGCTTTCCAGATTCCTGCTCTTTGGAGGGCTGGTTGTTGTATTCTGCTTGTGTTCATTATGCAAATGCTTCATCATCTATGGTCTGCTCTTCTTCAAGGACACCATTGCTTCCATTTCCGAGACTGTGCTGCTCTTGACAGATGGCCAAACAGCCCAGCTCTTCAGTGTCCACCTTCAGAGCATCTCCTATCTAGCAGCAAGCATTCCTCTGCTATCGCACTGCAGGCTTTTTTACGAGCTCTTCAGATTGGCTTGAAGCAGGTGCTGAGGGCACAATAAAAGGTGTCACATAATACGACTTCCAAGGGCTTTCACTAGCTTTAGGTGCTGAGAGAAATCGGCTTAATCAGAGCCAGCTGTAGAGATCTGCAATTCAGGGCTTGGATGGCAGAGAAACTGGTGGCTGCTGACTTATTCCCAGAGAAATGTGGCTGCAGCAATGCTGGGCTGTGGCTGCATTTTTATGAACTCTGTGTGTGTGTATATGTGTGTGTGTATATATATATATGTATGTATGTATGGCATTAGTGGAAGTCCCTGAATTAGTCTGTGGAGGTAGAGAAATGACCCTCCAGAGGCGTTAGGAAGATGCTCCCATCTGCTGAGTGGGGACACCCTCGGGGGCACAGCCGGAGAGTCGCAGTGAGAGGGACCTGAGCCCTGGGGGACCGTTGCTGTGGGAGGTCAGTAGCCAAATAACAAGTCTGACCCCCTCTGATCATTTGCCTCACTGGGACCGGAGATCCAGAGATGGGCCAGTGCTGAGAGCACTTGGAAATGCCTTTCCCCTTCCGAGGAGTGTGCCTATGTCCCCAGGCTCCCCCAGGGCAGCTGCCCAAAGCGGGTCAGGCACATGTCCCTGTCTGCCTGACGTCCCGGCAGAACGGGGAACCCCGCAAATAAAACATGAGGTGTGTGCCCCAGCTGCAGTGGGGAATCACCGCTGTGAGACTGGGGTGAAACCCAAGGTACGAGCACGGCTATCTTTCCCTTGATCTCTTCCAAATGCACGCTGAGACTGTCTGCCAATTTTGTAAAGGATTCTATCTTTGCAATTATCCGTGATCCCCAGTGATATGAGACATTTAATCAGTGTCTCCTCACTTCTTGTCAGATTAAATACCATCAGCATATGTTTTTTCTGCTGTTTGCCGGGGAATCCGGTCATGGGAAAGTGAAGAAACCGCTCTGCTCATTTCGGTGGGGCTTGCAGGAGGAGGGAGGGCATGAGGGCCTCGTGGTTCTATGGTGGGGTGTCCATGTGCAGCGCTGCTTCTGCGGGCCTCTGAGCCCGTCCTGCAGCCCCAGGCTGGCCTGGTTTTGCAGGCAGTATTGGCGGGAGGGTTGCTTGCTTGCAAATACGTATTTTGCTCTGCATGAGTCCTTCCCCTGCCCATGAGAGGAGCTGCAGACCAGCGGTGCAAACTGTTCCCGGGCCAGCCTGGCTGAGCCCTTGCACAGAGCTGTGCTTTGGCCAGGAGGGACGGGTGTGTGGGGGAAGAGAGGGGAGAGGGAATGGGAAAAAGGGTTTGGGCTCCTGGGGAACGGCGTGAGGCTCTTCCCCTTCAATCTGTGGGCAGCAATAATTTTGGCAGCAGCACGGCGTGGGCTGCTTTCGTGTGTGCATGTCCCCTCCCGGTTTCTCAGGCTGTGGCTCCGCTCTGAAAGCAAGCCGAGGCGTGGAAACCTAACCCTGCGCGGGGGCGGCGTGCCTGTCCCCGAACACATTTGGGATGGCGGCTGCCCCGTTTTCTCCTCTGCAAGTCCGACATGATGTTCAGCACTGTGTTCCCCCTCCTGCGTGGGGGCCGGGTGGGGGATGCTGTGCGAGTGCTGCTCCCCACATGGTACCCGTTAGGGGTCCTGGATGTACAAATGAGTGAGCAAAACAGGGAAAAGCCGAGGCTGCGGAGAGCAACAGGCAGGGCTGCCAAGCCTCCCTGTCTCTGATTAGAACCCGACACGCTCCAACCAAATGGTAGCAGAGGCTCGTTTCCACGGCTGTTGTCGGGCTGAGGTCCCTCCGTGCCCTGGCAAGTGGCACTTTCTCTGCTGTGTTTTACGAGGGCAGTGTGACGACGTGCTGTTCTGCTGCTGGGTTTCACCACCTCCTGCTCCTCCCAGCTGCCCGCAGCCGGGGGATGCGGTGCCTGCAGCATCGCTCAGGGAAGAGAACACCCTCGTGGCCTTGTCCCTGCGGGGTCCTGCGGTGCTTGTGGCATTGACCTGCTGCTCGTTCCCCCTTGGCTGCAGGGCAGGTCTGGGGGGATGTGCTGGGGACAATAAACTGCAGCTCCCAAAAGGCAAACTGAAATTCACTCTTTCTTAAAAGATAGTGTCTCCCTTGAACAAATCCATGAAGATCCTGGAGGGAACATCTAGCTCTGCACTGAGGGTGGGCGATGCCTGGCTGGGAAGCATGGCAGGTAGCTGCTGCGGAGTTCAGCAGTGCTGAATGGCTGGTGTGGCTGGAGTCACTGTGGTTTTGTTCTTCTTTTCCAAATAATAGATAAAATCGGAGATATTTTCCCAGAAATCTCCCTATCTCTTCCCCCTCTCACCAACAGAGGCTGCAGAGCAGAAATGCATTTGGAGCCCCTTGGGCTTTTCCCGTGGAGCACTTGGCTTGTTAAAATATTTGACATCAGAGTTCTTTATTACCTGCAATAAAACGCCTCTGCTAATCTTTAACATGCAGCATGTCAGAGAAAAAGGATTGCATTAAAAACCTGTTTATGGGAGCATAACTAAAACTTGTAAAAAGGAATAAAAGTGAATGATGACTGAAAAAAATTTCTTCTGTGATAGCAAAGGTGCTGCCCGGCCAGATGGTGCCTGGCAAAACTGCAGGGGGGCGTTTGGTGAGGACCTGAACCCAAGGCTCAGTACGAGGATGAACTGGCACTTCGTTCCCTCCCCACCTTTGATTTGCAGTGATTTCCAAGCCTGCTGCTTTCCCCCCACCTGCCAGTCTTAATTCAAAACTTCTCCTTCAGCAAACCAGTCTGGAGCCCCGTCTGCATCGCACAGCTCAGCCTGCCTGGGGACACAGCCAGAGCCGTGGCACTGCCCCGGCCCCCTGGCATTTGGGTTCAAACAGTGTTTCACACCAGCTTTCCCTCTTATGTAGTTGGGACAGTGTTTGAATATTACAAAACTAGGCTTTCCTGGAGCCTTTAGGTTTTCATAAGGCTGCTGGTTACTGCAATATCTTAACACCTTGTGCTTTTTGGTATTTTCATCTGTTCGTCCCATTGCATGAGCGGGGAACAGAGCGAAGCGGCTATGGTCCTGGGGTGAGACGGTAGTGCCGTACCTGCCGCCTCAATAACCTAACAAAAAAGTTTTAGCACTTTAGGAGTATAATTTGGTCTCGGCTCCTGTTCGAGACAAGGTCTGGGAGTGCCTGAGCTGTAATCGCACGGACATGCCTGTTCCCAGAGCTCAGCTATTGGATTTCAGACAACAGAGAGGAACAGCATCAGGTGTCGAATTTTTTTCTGCTGCTTCTATTCCACAGTCTATTTTTATATCATTTTTATTGCATTCAAGATAAACAGCCAGTGGACGAGTTCCCATGGGAATCAGGGTCCATCCACCGCTCCTGTCAATTTAGCTGAGGGGAAAGTACAGTCGCGTGAGAGTCCCCAGTGCTTTTGGTGTGGGAGTGATAAGATTTCCTCTCTTTTTATGATTTCATTATATTTACCAAAGCTGCTTCACATTAAGCTGTGACGCAACTGCTGCATTGCCCTGTGGTGGGGAGAGGAAGGGGAAAGGGCTGTTTCTCCGTGTCCGGCATTGCGCTCTGATCCTTGCCTCCGTCCCAGAGCAGGGCAGGAGTTGGGGGCACAATCGGTGTCACCTTGACTGCTGCCGACAGCAGCTCTGAGCAGGGCCCTCCATGCCTCCCTGCTGGGCAGGGAGGTGCAGGGGACTGCAGGGCCCTCTCCTGAATGCCATGCATGATCCTACAGTGGGACCAACGTGTCCTTGCTGTGTCCAGCTTGTTCACAGCTGCTTTGATCTGAAAGAGGGTGTGTGAGTTGATCCAAACCAGCATATTTCTGTGGCATTGCCCTGGCTTAGACTTCAGAGATGTACCACAGCTCTGTGTCCCGCTAGCCCTGGAGAAATATCTCCAGTGCATTGGGTGGGCTGGCTGCCCCCCAACTGGGAGGGAAATAACCAGCTGCCGCATATGGTGTGAGCATCCTTGGACAGGAGCCGTGCTGGACTGGGCGTGACTTGGGCACCATTACACTCTGGTCCTGGAGCTGGTGCAGCTGATGGATCAACTGACCTGCAAACACGGAGGACACACGGGCCTGTGTCAATGTACGGTGAACACCAGAAGGTCCCAGGAGGATACACTCTGGGGAAGTGGTTCTTGAAGGACAAATGCTGTTGAGTGCTGGGACAGTGTGTGCTCAGACAGGGAGGCTGAGCATGAGGCCAAAAATAGGATGTTTGTGACCCACGGGAAATCTCCATCCATGTGAGATGGCGATGGATTTGGTGACAGACCCAGCAAATAGCAGTGTAAGGAAAGGGAAGGAGATGTGGGAAAGAACTGGTGGATGCAAATGGCATGGGGAGAGTTGGAGCACCTTCTGCAACTGCAGTCAGGAAAGCATCTGGAGTATTCAGAAGGTAGGATTGGTGCTGTCTGGAGAGATGGGTGTTGGCAGACAGGGCAACAGGGGACCTTTGCGTGCACCCATTTCATGCTGCATCTGCCCCTAGGAGTTACAGCGTTAGAACTGGAAGAATTTCTTGCTTTTCTGCTGGAAGCTGAGACCTCAGAGCCAGGACCCCACCAGATGAGGGCTGGAGAGAAAAATTATTATCTGTGGTTGTGTTTCTGAGAAGACAAAAGTCAGAGTGAGGTTCTTCAAAGGCAGTGCTGTCAGCCCTGCTCTGCAGATGGGCTGCCTCGCACCCGCTCCCATGCATCTCCCACTCATCAGGGCAAACCAGGCCCATGCTGTTCAGATCTGAAATGCTTTGTGTAAATCATATGCGAAGCAGCTGGAGGAAATCAGTAGGTGAGGGACTGGAAGTGGGGCTGGGATCTCAGTGAGGGTGTTAATAAGGTGTTTAGTGCAGCCTGTGCAGGCTGAGGCTTTGCTTTGGTGAGCCTGTGGCCTGGCAGGGTGCTGGGAGGGTGCTATTTGTCCTGTGTCCCTGGTGGGGGTGGCACAGCTCCTGATCTCTAGGGGACTGATGGTTCATCACTGGGACACCTTTTAATGGGATACCAACACCATGGTGTTGGCCAGGATGCTGTGCTGACCCTGCACTCATGGAGATGTTCAGACCTGTGCCCTCTGTGCCTTCTTCCAGGTCCAGACCTGGCCAATGTCTCACCCTTCCACATGACCCAGGGATGACAGACGGACTGAGTCCCCTCCCCAGGTGTTGTCCTGCTCCATTCGGTGCACCAGCTAATGCCCCACCGACGAGCCAAGCCATGAACCTGCTCGACAGGAAATTCAGCCTCTTTTATGTGATGGAAATCTCTCCCCACCTCTTGGCCTGGGGCCAGGGCTGGGCCAGGGGGAGATGAATGGATGGTAACTGCTGACAGCAGGAAGCCAGGAGGTGAGACATGGGCAGACATGGGGGCCGTGGTGCTCTGGATGGTGACAGACCTCTTGCAGTAGGAGTTTCCAAACCTTTGCCCAGCTGCAGCATGGTAGCTCACATGCTGGATGGAGCAGAGTGGAGGATCCTGGATTTGGGGTTCCTCCTTGTCCCTCACCAGAGCCAGAAGCCAGTAGTGGTGGAACCACGCTCTCCATGTACATGCCAGGGACATGTCCGAGTGCCTGGGCTCCTCATGCTGTCGTGGGACTGCCAATGCAACGGTGCTGGAGGCTATCCCTATGCTGTAGACACTGAGGCTCCATGCATCCCAAATATTGCTGCCCTGCGTGGGCTGAGTCACCATCTCTTGGCTGTAAACCCAGCAGACAGTTTCGTCTCACACCCCACAGCCTCACGGTGTTTGCTTGCCGCTACCTTGGCAGTTGGAAGATGCTTAATGGGCTCTGGTGCCTCCCTAGGGTGTGCTGAGTCACGGAGAGGAGAAGACGTATTTCCCCTTGCACGTCCCAATTAAAACATGGAGTTTGCCTCCCAGAGCAGGGCAGAGTGTCGGTGTCCCCAGACCTGCTCCAGATTTACGGCACCCACCAGCAGCTCCTTGACATGGGGCCATACATGAAAGTGCTGGCAGTTGTCCTCCCTTGGGGGCCTCCTGTCATCTGCCAAGCGGGAGCAGACAGCGCGTAGGGCCCACGAGCCGAGGTGGAGGGGAATACCTCCTTTGACACCAAGAACTAGACCGAAACTATGTCAACGGAGAAAGCCGGGCTGGCTTTTCCTGTTTTTCCTGTTGGAGGCTTTGAACTGTGTCCTGCAGGGTCAGCGTGTGGGGAGACACCTTGGGCTCGGATGGGGAGGGTGTGAAATCCTAGACCCTGGGAAAGGGGAGACCGATTGCCTGGGAGAAGTATCGGTGGGAGAGCCCATCCGTCTCCAGGGTATTAGCTGGGAAGAGGAATTCGGGGACGAGTAGCGACCCATGTTTTCTAGAGTGATGGAGGTGGCTTGGGGTAAGGAAGGGGAACAAATTTGATGTTGGGATGCTCTGTCTTTGAAAGGCTGCCTCTACCCTACATGCAGTGCCATTTTGGCTGGTTTAGCTGCTATTGGTAAGAGCATGGTCGAGAAGGAAAGCTATGAATGCCCCAAAGCACTGGGGATCTCAAAGCACCAGCGTACCTTGAAGAGGACCCCTTGGCTGCAGCCCACCCCTGGGTTTCGGAACACCATAATGGTGTTGCAGATGCTTGCTGCCCAGCCCGGGCAGGTGGCCCAAAGTCAAGAAGAGAGCAATGAATGTACGCAGCTGAATCTGTAGGGGGTGAGGGCAGATTTGTGGGGCAGGGGTTTTCTAGGGCTTGGTGACCCATTTTCCTGCTCTTGTACAAAGACACCAGCACAGCCCTCAGACATCTCAGTCCTGTCCAGAAAGCAGGGAAAAGCTGCTGGGAGAGGGTAACACCCCAGCTCAGGAAGGGCGGGTAAAGCCTTGAGGCCGCTCATCATGCAGATTCAATCCCCTCCGTTGCAAGGGCAGCAATCCGATTTTATGGCTACAACTGTAAAGATAGGAAAGCTGATACCACGGGACCGTTTCTCCTGATGGTGTTTTATACTGTAGTTTGCTTTGCTGCTGGTGGAGCAAGGGGCAGGTCCTACCTGTGGGCCACGTTGCGTAATCCCCAGCTTCAAAGGGGTGTGAGCAGGGGAGCAGTGCTGCTCGCTTAAATTGGGTGTACTGCAGAAGCTGGGCCCTGGGCCAGCAGCATATCCCACCACCACACCCCCACCAGTGAAAACGTATGTGGAAAATAAAAGCTGTTTTGCCGGTCTGTGAGTATCTTGGGGTTTGCGCCTTGCCCCATCCAGGACTCCGCAGATGCCCCGAGAGGCACTGGGTCTCCCCTGGGTGGCTTTTCCCTGTCACCCTCTGCACAGTCTGGTTATTGCTGCAGCAAACAGATTTATTGCTGTCAGGTTGCACAAGTGTGAGTTTTAGTGGCCCAGTGCAAGTCGCTGCCGGGTTCGTGCTGGTGCACCAGACAGCTCTCCGTGTTATTCTTATTCTTCTGCTGACATCTAGTGTGTGAAAACCTGTAACACAGTGCGCTGAGTGGGTTGGGAAATTTGGATATGGGACACATGGGACTGTTTCTTGCTCTGGAACGAGCATCTTCCCCCAGTTCCTCTGTGGGGGCCTCAGTGACCCAGGTGGCCACCAGTAAGGGGGGGAGGACCCTGCAGGCTGGTGCTGACTGGTATTTTCAGGTAGAGCTGCTGGAAATTAACCCTAACTGGAGCAGGAGAATGGATTCGAGGTGGGTTATTATTCAAGCCTCCTCCTCGATGCACCCTGTTTTGATGGGTGGTAAATGTGCCAGTGGGAATAAGGAGCTGCTGCGTCATCAGGGAGATGTGTCCTCCGTTCAGGGCCCACCTCTGGGATGGCAGCTCTGCAGGGAGGTTCGGTGCTGTGCATCTGTGCTGGGTGGGGAGGAGAGGGGAGAACAGAGCAGTGGCTCACTGGGTTTGTTGCTCTCCCCCTTATTCTGCGTCTGGTCTTCAAATGTTGTCTCAGGTCAGTGAGTTGTCCTGTAAAAATAAGGTATTTTTAAGGTCTGCTGGTGAATAATGCATATTAATGTCAACTTATATCTTGGCCTAGTATTCTGGCCATCTACTTCGATACACAATAGTGCCGGGCACTGCGGGGTGCTGATGGTGCCCCGGGATGGGGTTGGTAACTGTGGCTGTGTCCCAATGCTGCACTGAACCCACGAGCTGGGGGAGGCTCCTTGGGGGGCACCGTGGTGACCTCTGGAGGTGACAGGGGACACTGGCCAACCTCAGTATTGCCCCCTGTACACTTCTCTCCCTGGTAGTTTAAATTTTTTCCATTTCATTGTGTTTCTCCTATGTCGTGATAGGAGCCGAGCTTTTTGTGCACAGGGCTCTTATTACTTTATCACCCCTCCAGTGTTCAACAGGCTGGTCTTGAGCACCCAAAATAACCCAAACTCAGGCTGCTGTTGTAGGGTGAGGTGGGGAAGCTCTGCACACCCCAAAGTATCATCGAGGACAGAGGGGACCACGACTCAGATCTGCCCCGTGTCCTGACTTGTCTTGTTCCTACAGTCACTGGCACAGAGCTCAGCACCCACAGCCGGTGGTGCCGAGGGCTGGGCACACCAGCACCCACCTGGGCACTCACTCCTGCCCTGCATGAGAGTGCCAGTGCCTCGTTCCAGCCCGGTCACCGTGAATCCTCCTAACACTGCTATGGGATGTCCAGTAGCTTCAGGGCTCTGTCGTGTCACATCAGAGGACAGAGATGGGCAAGTGCTCCTCTGTCCTCGCACGTAAAATGTGCTTTAAGATAAAAAGTGCTGTGGGAAATCTCAGGCTGAACCGTTTACACCGCTGTTCACGTGACTTTATTTTGTAAAAACCCTCTCAAATCTTGCCAGAAGTCAAGGTTTATTTCCCCATCCTGAGGGTATTTAATCCTCATGTCATTAAGTTTCATTTTAATGTACAATTGCTGAGGAGAGAAACTAACCCAAATATTTTGTCTTAGGGAAAAGATCAGATATAAATCTATCCCGAAGCCATCAGAGATGCTTATCGGCATGTTTTTCTGTCTTCCCTAGCTGCATGAGCTTGCAGAAGAACCAGTTTTGCTCGGCTTTGGCTTTCCGAGAGAAGTGATTGCTGGAGAAATTCAGCTGGGCAGCAAGTCCCTGCTCAGGATGCGTTGATGATTTGAGCATGGGATAGGAAACAATAAGCATCACTGCGTGGGATCATGTTGGGGCGCCCTGGGCGATGGAAGCACTTGGCTCTAAAAAAAAGAGAGAGATGTTTTTCCCAACAATTTATGCAGAAAACATGTTCTCTGAGTGGGATGTAATTTATTTCTGCAGTTGAGGTTATCTGCTTCTCGCTTTCAGCTACAACCAGCCCAAGTTTACAAAATCACAAATAGTGTTAAGTGTGATTATTAAGCCAAATCTGCCCTTTTTCTTCAGACTTTGCTGAGGCCATACCCAGGCACAGGGCTGTCCGGAGGAAGACTGCATTAAGGCATTCAATGAGCCCTATCTGCGGACGATGCTCTGGGTAGTGGGTGATAACTAATGCCAATAAAAGTACTTTTTGCAAAGCTGGAACGATCTTTGGTTAAAAACTGCTTGAAAAATGAACTTTTGCCAAAAATGAACTTTTGTGAACATCATATCAGCAAAAAACAATAGGAAAGGGTAGATATTTTTTCCGATTTTGCAGCTTTCCAGCCACCATTCCCTTACGTTTCCTACTTTATGAGGTTAAAAAAGGAAAAAAATGCTCCAGCTGCTGCAGGTAGAAGCACAGAGAGTGACGGAGGTGGCAGGGGGAAGGCTGAGATGGCTTGGGGGGCAGACGGGGCCAAGCAAGCAGATTCCTCGCAGGGCCGCCCTGCCGTGGCGAGGGCAGAAAGAGTTAAGTCGGAGCATTGCTGGAGGAGTTCAGGTGTGGCTCTGCTTTCCTTCCTGGCCTCCAGGATTCCAGCACCCTTGCCAGGCTTTGGGAAGAGGTTAGGGAACGCCTGTCCCAGGGGAGCTTCCCCAAAACCTGGGGTCAGAGAGTCCCATCCCTGCGGTGCAGGGTAGCGAGGGCAGCACCTTCTTGGGACAAAGCTGGCCTGGAGGACGTTGTTGGTGGGGAAGGCGAAGCAGATGGTGCACCCAGATTTGCCCCATGCAGGCTGGTTTTGACTGACTCTGAAAAAGCAGACGGTGCTCAGGAGAGCAAAAAGGATGAGGTTGACTGTGACTGCTGCTTGGCCGAGGAGGAGGTGGTGGTGGTGACGTCCTGCCTCGCCTGCCCGGAGCATCGCCAGGCTGTCCTGGGGCCAGCGAGCTGCAGAACCGCTGGACATGCGACCCCTCTGGACCGCCCAGCAGCCGACCTGTGGGTTAGAGCACTTTGCTCTATAACCAGAAACCTGGTCATGAGTGAACAGCCCACGAAGTGAAGAGTAAATATTTTCAGGTGTAACCCTAGAAGCAAGTTTGATAGGTAAGTGGGAAAGTGAGGTTTGAAACACGATGTCTTTTCTCTGTACGGATTTACTTTCTCCCTCCGGGAGGAGGAGGGCTCTGCTTCCAAAACAAGTGGTTATTGCCAGTGTAGGGATGGAAAGTTTAATAAAAATTTTGATCCTGTGCATCTACTAGATGTTCTGGCCCGTGCTGTGCAAAGGGCAGCCCATGCTGCGCCTGCTGCTCCGGCTGCCTGGAAAGCCCTGCTGACATGTGAGGGCTGAATGGCCTGAGGTGCGAGTGAAGGTCTTCAGAGACCCCAGGGACCTTACCCCAGCAGGGATCCCTCTCGCCCAGCTTTAGGCACCTGGCATGAGATGCTCTAGAACAGTTGGCAGGGCTGGACCATGCACCAGTTCCCCGAGGCTGGGCACTGACTGCTTGGCAGCCCTTCTTCCATCCCTCTCCAGTAATCAGGCTGGAAGGTGGGTTTGAATCCCTCCCAGGAGAAAGCCTAGATGGAGTGGCTGTTCTATACTCCTCTTCCAGCACTTTTAAAAATCATGGATGGCAGAATTGCACTCCTATGGGCACATTGCCTGTGTTCACTTATTAACAAATGTTTTATTTCCTGCTGCTGTCAGAGAGCTTTCTCAGGCTTTGAGAGAAGGCAGCGAAGCTGGACGATTTAGGGTGATGAGTTCTGGTGCTGTTAAAAAGGTGCAGTCATCCAAGTTGGATGGTGACCGGATCCTTTCTGCTGGAGAGGACTCCACTTCAGCTCCAGGCATCCAAAACCTGCCTCAGGGCTCAGAGTGTCCTCTCCTTGGTCTTCTCACCCCAGAGAAGGTGGATCAGTGACAGCTCTCTGTTTTGTTCACACAATGAACCTCAGACCCACCTCAAGTATGACTGGAAGCTGAAGTCTCTTGAGAAAGCAATTTTCAAGCTACAGAATAGCACGCAGTAAGGCAGAACAGAGCTGAGTTTGCTCCCAGCTTGCTGGTGGTGCCACAGATGATATCCACACTTCTGCCCAACTTCTGTCAGGTGGCTCCTGGGGGGCATCAACAGGGAACTGCAGGCAAAGCTCCTAACCACATCACTTGTCATCCTCAGCAAAGCGTGAGCCTCAGTGGAGGTACCAAAGTGGCTGCCTAGTGTGGCCAGCTTCGTAACAAACTTCCATGAAAAACAGCCTCGGTCCCTTGTTTCAAAGCTATGACAGCCACAACTGCCTCCATGCTGTTGAGGTTTCTATTTCCAAAAAGGCATTGGACTCACCAGTGTTTGCAGGAGAGGTGCCCTGGGATGGAGAGTGCTGAATGGCAGCAGTAGATGACTTGAAGGACGGTACAGCCGGTGACTTCTGTCCCACAGGCATCTGTCTCGGATGTGGAAAGCCTCAGGGGAGGATTTAGGCTGCTGATAGTGGCAGTGGGGACAGCCGAGCTGGAGGTAGTGGTCTTTCTGGAGGAGGCTATGGACAGGATAAAGATCCACTTAGAGCACAAGTGAGCCTTCATTGAGAGTAAGTTCAAACTGGAGAAGATGCCTGCTCACACCAAGTGCCTCTTCTTAAAAGTAGGGTAGTTTGAGATGTGTCCCATGACAGTAGCTGGAAGGATGTGGAGTCAGGCGGGCAGTGCCTGCCCTGATCACTGCAGGGTGCCATACCCATGTGCAAAATGCCTCCAATGTGCAGTGTCACAGCCTAAACCAGGTGAATATTTTTGTCTACGTTGTGGCTAGGAGTGCTGTAAATTCAGGAAGAGCTCTGCAGTGGATGCTTTTCCCAGCATTTACATCAGGCTGAAGGACAAACTGTCTCAAATCAGATGGGTTGTCATGGAGCCTGATAACTGCTTGTACTTATTTTTGCAAAGCTGCACCTGAGGGCAAGTACTTGCTTATAAACAGCTCTGTGCTATCACGAAGTGGAAAAAGCAAAGGCTCAGAAAAATTGCATGTGACCCAGGCTAAAGCCCGCCGTACTTCTTTTCTCTGCAATAAGATCATTGCTTCAGATTTGCAACGTTACCCTGGCTGCTGTGACAGCAAGCACGACGGACCAGGAACTTCTTTAATTTTTTTTTATTTGCCTAAACTGGAACTTTTCAGAGGTCCTGATAAAATTTCCTTTAAGAACATGTTTCAAACCCAGGAAGGACTTTCTTGTCAGACCTGGAGAGAATGAGAAACAGCCAGATAAAAAGGGCACGAACTTGCAGTGTGAGCAACAGAGACCAAACTGCCTGCTCATCTCACTCAAGACAAGATGCATGAACCCACCATCCCGGTGAGTCCCCCGAGACGGCGGTCAGGCCAGGAGCTAACTCTGCTTTATCTTCTGGTGAAAAATGTCAGGTCTCGTCTTGACAGGGAATGGGAAAACGCTGGTGATTACAAGATGTTTTCAGAGCCAGCAGCACTATTTCTTGCCTGGCTTTAGTGACAGGTTGTGATGAGGCGTTAGCAGGTTGTGGGATGATCAAAGGGAGAGGGCAGGGATTGCCTAGACCCGGAGGGATGCTGAGTCTCGCTCCAACACCACCCTAGAGCAGAGGGCAAGAAAGACCAGGGGTTTCTGCCTCCCCACTTTGGCTTTGTCCTGGTCTTTCTTTAAAATGATAAACAGTGGCAGTCAGCTAATAATGATTTAGTATGTGGAAAGCCTAAGCTTTATCGGTGTCCCTGTCCCGGCTCCTTTTAAGTTCCCCATAGAAATCTCACGAGCAGCAACATATAAACTGGCTGAGTTTGCACCCACATGAGGTAATGTGGCTGAGCCTCATAAATTCCACCCGTTTATACATATCAGCCCAGTTTCCTCAGCAAAGGAAAAACTACCAGGTGCCAGCAGTGATGAACAGAAGGGCTTGTGCCAGCTGGGGCCTATCTCAAAAAGCGCTTTGCACCCCAAATGTCAGCAGAGATGGTGGCTCGAGTGCTGCGGTGCATTCAGGATGTCGAACCAGCCTCTCTCCTTTTTCAGGCAGGAATAATTTCTCTTAAAAAAGGTTCAGGCAGCCTTGCAAAACAGCTCGAACGCCTCTAGGCGGCACGAGAGCATGTCTCATCGCACCGGGACAGCAGCACCTCGCTTCTTGGCCTGCTCTGCACCAACTGCTTGAGATCCCTGTTGGGGAGTCCCTTCTGATCTCTGTCCCCCTTCACTGTATGTGGTTGTGGGTTGGAGGTAGCACAGGGTGCTGTGCAGAGCACCCTGAGCCCCAGGTTGTGTCCCAGAGCGCTGAGAGACTGATGTGGGATTGCCCAGTGTGAAACTGGAATCAGGTCCTACATCTGCACATGCTCCCAAAATCCCCCATTTGGATGAAACCTCTGCAGCACTGGCTGGCAGGTCCTCATCCTCCGCACAACGTGAGGAACTGGTCCTGCACAGCCAGGAACCATTGCCTCTGTCCCCATGGTGTGCGAGGCCCAGGTACCACATGCGAGGCCCAGGTACCACAGGCCACGGTTAGTGCTGGGGCAGCAATCATTTCTTTCTTTCCTTTTATTGCTGAAGAGATCCGCTTGATCAAAATGATGGTGCCTGCAATTGGACCACCCAACCATCACATCTCCACCCCCCCAACCAAAGACAAGGAGTGATTTCCTCAAGTGTAAGTCCTGGCCTCGATGGTTTTAATACTGACCTGCCTTTTAGGCGGAGGTGGGGTTTCGTAAGAGATTTCTGGAGATACAGAGTGAAATCCATCTCACCTGTCTTGAACAGACACACTCTGAATGTGTCTGTCTCCTTCCACTGACAGCAGAGAGAGCCTCAGGGACTGGCTTAGACTTGCAAGGACACTTAGCAAAGAAAATCCAAATTAAATGAAGGTTTATGGATTAAACTCCTTGGTAGGAGACTCTTACAAGGAATTCAGTTTACTTTCATTCTTTTAGGGAGAACTAAACTGAGTCATGGTCATTTTAATTCTGCTGAAAATAGTACAAAGAAGTTCAATGTGGCTTATCTTAATCCACTTGAAAAATCAATTCAGATTAATTTTCTTGAGTGTCTTGCATAGTTTGCCTTTGATTTTTCACATGTTAATTACTTTTCTTGTGCGTGGCTGAAGCCTAGCATGACTGTAGCTCCCATCATTCACAGAAAATGCTCCTGTGGTTATGTGCAGACTTTAAATACAAAGCTCGTGTGTTGGGTAATCAGGATGGAGAATGCTCCTGGATGGGTTCTGTAAACCATTTCACAGGATTGCTGTGGCTGGCAGGGACCTCTGGACGTTTTGAATCCAGGCCCCCCTGCTCAGAGAGGGGTCAGCTGCGACAGGCTGCTCAGGGCCAGGTCCAGTTGGCTTTGAACATTTCCACGGACGGAGCCTTCAAGACCTCGCTGGGCAACATCTTCCAATGGTTGACCACCTTCACAGTAAAAAGGGTTTCTGTTTCGTTTCAAAAACCCCCTCTTTTCTATTTTTCTTTGTCCCTTAGCACATGATGCAGAGCCAGAAACGACGACAAAGTGACCAACACAGCTCCATGGGAACAGCTGTACCCAGATCATCCCAAAGGATTTGAACGCAGATGTCAAGTGGTGTCTGACAAGAGTTTGTACTTTAGCCGCTACTATTTTGAGGTCGAGATATCTGGGACTGACGTTTACCTTGGCATGACGTCCAGAAGCATAGACCAGACAGGTTCAGAAAGGAACAGCTGCACCTTGAGGAACAACTTCTCCTGGAATATCCTGTGGAATAGGAAAGGGTTTTCTGCATGGCACGGTGATGTGGAGATGCCGCTCAGAATGGATGTGTTTGGTAGGATAGGCGTCTACCTGAACTACCCTAGCAGGACCTTGTCCTTTTACGGTGTCACCTATGATGACGTGACCTTGATGAACCAGTTGGAGTACGATTTTCTTGAGCCCCTTTACCCCAACTTTTGGCTTTTAAAGAAAGAAAACTGTCAGGATAAGGTCACTGGGGGAAGATGCTGAGAAGATCCCAGCCTCCTTGCCTGCCTTTGGAGAGCTGCTCCCTTTCAAGGGGTGCTTTCAAGCATCTGAGTCAGTAGAACTGGCCAGTGCTCAGGTTATGGTGTGACACCAAAGCTTTTGGTGCAGGTAGCTGGGTGAAGAAGGGAGAGATGTTTCAATAAAGACTCTTGCAATAAAATGTGGTTCTGAGCATCCCAGATTTTAGAGGTGGACAAGGCTTGCGAATTCATGCAGTTGCTCGTCCAGGGGTCAATGCAGATTCTTCCCAGCAGTGTATCCATTAATATTCTGTTGAATATGAGTTAAAGTATTTTTTTTTTAAATTCCCCCCCACCCCAAGGATGGGGGTGAGTCACTGCCCTGACGTGTTGGTCTTACCAAGCCAGTGTAAGTGAGCAGACAGAAGCCAGGCAGACCAAGGTTGTGTTGCCGTTTTCCCTGCTGTGCCTGGATAAAAGGTCTCAGCCCCCCGCTCAGCTCTCAGCTCGCTTCGGGATCAGGGTGGCAGCGGGGCGGTGAAAGGCCCATCTTGGCCGTCCCACCCCCAGGTCTGCACCAAGAGCGAAGAGCTAGGGCTTGGGCTACCGTGGGCACTGCTTTGGGCAGGAGCAGCCAAACCCCTCCTGCCCTCTCCAGCCGTAACTGGGAAGCGGGTGGAAGGCGCTGGTGCTGAGCAGGGAGCAGCAGAGGCTGCAACGGTGCGCAAAGAGCAGGCTGAGCCCGCCAGCGGCGCCCTGGGGGCACGGCGAGGGCGCTGCCGAGCGCAGGAGCAGCAGCGCGGCCCGCGGCCCGCAGGAGGGCGCTCTCCGCCCGCGGCCGGCCCCGCTGCCTTCCTCTCCCTCCTCCTCTCCCTCTTCCTGTGGCAGTGGTAGCAGGGCCAGGGCCCTGCGGCCCCCAGCACCCCGATGGTCTCCCCGTCCCTGCCACCCGAGCTCGTGCCACCCCCAGCCCCGCCGCTGCGGCCTCCTCGCCCACCGCCGTGGGACCCCACGCGTTAAGGGTGGGTGACGGAGAGGTGCTGCCGTGTTGGGTGATGTGTTACCTGCCCCTTCCCCTCGGCAAGGCACTCTCGAGGGCAGCAGAGGGGACTGCTGTCAGAGGGTCCCATCGCGGGCTGATTTAGCTGTGCGCTCTGCAGAGTGGCCTTTGGGCACGCAAAATGATCTCTGCAGATCTCTTGTGCCCAGGGCCAGGAAACAAATGCTCGGGAAGCACGAAATGGCTCTTCAGCAGGATGGGCCAAGCTGCAGGGACTGCTGAGAAACGAAAGATCTCCACCCTCCAGAAGTCAGCAGAGCCAGAAGATAAAAAAAAAAAGAAGCTTTCACAAAGCTCTTTGCAGAGAGGGTGACTCTGTCATCACTGCATTCTGCAAGTGGGGAAACTGAGGCAGGGCTTGGAGAAACCATATTTGCCAGTGGTCATCTAGCAGAGAAATGCATCTAGGTCTCAGGGTGCCTGGTCAGCCTGGGCCAAAAGCAGCGTTTGTACCAAGTTACTGCCTTTACTTGCAGGTACAGCCTTACTCCCAGGCACTTTCAGCCTTGGGGCTGTGATGGATAAACGTTTATTGTGCTCTCTGTGCAAAACAAAAACAGTGGCAAGGTAGAGGAAAAGAAAAGGCATCAAGGCATGGGATCTGCACACGGTTCTTCTACTGCTTACCAAAGGGTTGGCCAGCAGCCAGATTTTAATTTTTGAAAGTTTTCCCGGGGAGAAAAAGACACATAAAACACTGAACAAGGCCAAACCAAAGCCGTTTGCTGGTGAAATCCAAATGTTTAAAGTGGATTCTCATTTAACCTCTATAAAAATATGTGAAATGGAAAAAGAGATCCGCTTTCTTATGACTCAGTAAGTCAAGAGTTAGTGTTTCATCAAATGAAGATCCAGTGACTCAGAGAAGAAGCTGGGCAGTGGCACCTGGACAGGAGATGCCCATTTCCGTACTGAGGGCGGTACCAACCCCTTAGCAGGCCTGGGCTGGCTTCTCTGCTGCCAAAGGCCAGTAAATGAGTGGATGTGTAGCTAAAAGAAAAGTTGCTCTGGTGATCGGTATGAAACAGCTGGTGCTTAGAGAGGCTCTTTGGTCTGCGTTAACAGAAATGCCAAATTACACAATTAAATCAGTGCCTGCTGGTTTTAAGCCTCACGGATCTGTAATCCTAAGGGTACACAGACAGATTTACTGCCATTTCACCCGTACTCGTTACAAGAATATTTTGCTCCAAGACACCAACTAGAGCAAAGCGGCTGTAAATCGCACCCATGCATCGGCCCCGGCAGAAGAGGATCTGATGAAGCAGAGGCTTCTGCCTGGCTGAGTGGCCTCAGGGGGCTTTGAAATGAGGATACGAGAAGCGCTGGGGCTTCAGTGAGTCTCCAGCAATCCCAGGGACAGGGTAGACCATTGCTTCTCCTCCCCTCTCTTTGCAGGCTGAAGTTTCCTCTCTCCTGGCAGCATGCTGCACCCACACCTGGAATGTCCCTAGCTCTGTCCATGCCTTATCCTGGCAGAAATAAGATTTGATGTAGGAGAGATGTGCTTCCAGTTCACCCTGGCATGGACAGAAAGGAGGAACAGCCACACCACTTGCTCATCTTGAGCCATTGCAGTAGTGGCACCAGCCATGAACCCAACTCCCGTGTTCGGCTGCAAAAACAATTCCTGTGTCCAGGCTCGGTCCTGCTCCCCCTTCATCCCAGCACAGCCATACCAAAATCCACTTCGCAGCGCCTGCATAGTGGGNTCATCTTGAGCCATTGCAGTAGTGGCACCAGCCATGAACCCAACTCCCGTGTTCGGCTGCAAAAACAATTCCTGTGTCCAGGCTCGGTCCTGCTCCCCCTTCATCCCAGCACAGCCATACCAAAATCCACTTCGCAGCGCCTGCGTAGTGGGTGCTCCCGCTCACAGGCAGGGATCACAGTGGTGGCACTGCACAGCCCCATGCCCCAGGACCACAGCTACGGACAGAGCTGGAGAAACCTCCACCCAAAGCTGGCTCTGCTGCTCTGCTCAACTCTCATTTTAGCTTGGCAGCCCATGCCCGGGAGCTACATATTTATCCCCGGAGTGCCAAGCTGCTCCATCCCCAGGCTGCATTCAGGGATTGGCATGCAAATAAGCCCACTGCTGCCTCAGACTGTGATAATTAAAAGTGAAGTTGTAAAACAAGAGGCATCAATTTTTGGTGTGCGTCCCCAGCAACACATGGTGATTGGACTGAGTTAGGAGACATTTCCAGCTACGCAGCAAACTCTAAACAGCCTGAAGAGAATACACGGGAATTTAGCTTGTGCAGCAATTTCAGATGTCAAAACAAGTTTCCTTGTTAATATGAAACTATTTGGACTTGCATTTTTAATTAAAGCTTTTAATTATCCAACTGTATTTTATTAGCTTTCATGAAGACAGCTGCTTTAAACTCCATAAGCCAAATCTGTGCTCTGAAGCACTGCTTGTCCGAGACAGGGTTTTGGTTGTGAACAGCCTTCATTGTGAGTAAATGGCATTGTTTAATTTAAACTAGAATTTGCTGTCCCAGCTTGGTTGAAACTCTTTTATGGCAGAGACAACAAATAACCTCGGTGGGAGGGTCTGTGCACCCAAGGCTGGGAGGGGACGCTGTGCTGGCAGCCCGAGGACTTACCCGTTAGCCCCTTCCAGGGTGAGCATCAACTGCCTCTGGAAAAGGCTTCTCTGCCCACCTCACCTCCCTGCTCACGTTGGTTTGTCTTTGAGCACTAGACCAAGACTGAACGCTCTTGGGAGGAAGCCTCTTGCACCCTTGTGATGGGTTTGAGGTGCTGAGGTCCCGGAGCTGGTGCTGTCCATGCAGAGCAGCGGAGTTGCCGTCTCCAGGGCAGGGGCTCAGGGGAACTCGCTGGGCTCTGGTTTGCAGGAGGTCAGGCTTCACAGCTGGTCTTCTCCCGTGCCTGCTCTTCTGTACTGTGATCACAGACTATCTTTATCAAGAAATAGCTTGTGGTCCTGTTCATAACATGGATTACTTATTCATTGGGATCATGTTATTTACAACTGCAGGGTGGCCCCTCTTGGTTTACTGCGTGCCAATAGTTTAACAGCTTGTAGGAGCCTTTATGTCCTGCCTGTGCAGCAGAAGAGGCAAAGAAGAACAGAATATCTGAATACAATTGCAAGGGAAGAGCTGACAGTCAGGATGGGGTTACTGGCTGGAGCGCAGCCCTGTGCTGAGCTCAGCACCGTGTTCACTGGAAGCGCTCAGGTTTGAGACCTTACTCTTCATCACTGTCAAAAATCAGCAAAACGTACTAAATCATCTGTAATTTGGTGAGAAAAAAGGCAGCTTTTAAGCACCGATGCAGGTCAATCCGGCTAGTGAGACCTAGCAGGATCACAGGCTGAAGCGATGATACCTGCGCACGGAGCTGAAAGGGCAGCTTAAGAGCCCGTGTGTGCGCTCCTGCGTTAGAAGACAGATCAAAAGCCTTGGTGCTGGGCAGGACTCTTCTGTCCAGACCTGCGTGTAGCTGCTGGCAATGAACTTTTTTCTGTCCTCTTTTGTGTTTCAGGGGAGCTGAATCTGGGATTGATATGGGCGGAATACTGTTCAAAAGAGATGCCACTACCTAGCATGGTATGTAGGGGCCGACAGGACAGCCATGCACACGCTGCTAATGAACACGTCTACACGCTTGTGCATGGGCTGGAAGGTCAATGACCTGAATGTCCTCTGGCTTGCCTCGGACCAATGCCCGTGCTGACAGTTTTTACCTGTGGAGCACTGCAGTGCAGCTGACGGATTCCTCCAACAGATGGATTCAGAAGTGTCTCCCATTTATCCCATCCCCAGTGAAAGCTGCTGTTCCCAATGAGGGCTGTGCTGTCCCTGGAGACACTTTTTCTCTGCTGTTAGCACCTGTGTCCAGCAGTGTCTAGCTGGGAAGGGCACTGACACTCAGGCAGGGGCATATCCCAGGAGAACTCTGACAATCAGCATTGGAGACTGTGTCCAGCTGGCAGGTGACACCTGTAGACAGAACAACAGGGCACGGGGACTTGGTTGGGCTGTGACTAGGGCAGAGAGAAGCTCTAAAAATCTTACGATCTGAGTCCTGATCAAAGTCCAGTTGTCCAGCCCTCAGCAGGGGCCCAGTTGAGCAGCTCTGCCTGGTGGGGTTATTGGCCTAGTCAGGAAAATGCCAGTCATCATTTGGTGCAATTTCATTCATCTTTCCTTTTCCCTGCCTAGTCTGAGCCTGATGCTAACACCAAAACTCAATCAGCCCTTCTCTGGCATGGTGCTAGCAGGAGCCAGTGCCATGCGCGTGTAGCAGCTGCTCCTCCTGGGTGAGCAGTAAGTGGGGGGCTTGGCTTCTTGTTGCTAATGGTCTCTTCACCGGACAATGGGACTGTAAGAGGAAGGAGAAATGAGAAAGCTAATGAACTTGACAAATGGATGCAGGAAAGGAGTCAAAGTGGAGCTGGAAGGGAACACGCTTGTTGTCACTTAATAAACATGTTCCTGCTGCTGACAGCATCGCTTTCTTGATTTGTAGGGGGAGTTTTGAGAGGAAAGCAAGCACTGGGCTGTGGCTCCGCAGGGACGCCCCAGGGAATGGGGAGCTGCCATCCCAGGGGGATGAACAGGATATCCAAACGGTGGGCTTGGAGCAGAAATTCTTACTTCACCTGGTCCTAACTGCGGAGTTACGTCAGCTGCTGTGCTGGCTCCTCACTGGGAATGGCCTGGGGCCGGCAGCCCTGACCAGGGCAGCGACTGTGCTGCTGCGTGGGGAGAGGGCTGGGGCTGTCTCGGCGTTTTGCTGTCTAGAAGGCACCGAGGGTCGCAGAGGGACATGGGGATTTCAAAATCATGAGTGAATGGTCATGTCGTTCCTCTGTGTGTGAGATAATGTTTTTAGGGTACTTTAACGCCTCTCAATCAAAAGGGGCTGGCCTGCAGGTGACACTCTGTGCAAGGTGCTGGGACAAGATAAGAGGCAGGACTTTGCAGACCTGAGGATAAAGGCATTTGATGAATGTTTTTCTAGAGTATTTGAGGTCAAATTGGGATAGGAGAGCAAGTGATCATTAAAGAACCCACCCAGACCACATCCTTGTCACACCTCTCTGAAAATACTGCCCTGAAGCTGGTGAAAGCCTCTTGCTTTACACTCCTGTGGGGGTGGACATGAGTCCTGTCTGGACCTGCAGAGGAAGAGAAGCAATGTGATGGTAAGGAGCTGATAAGATGAGCAGCCAGGGATGAGGGCAGCGTGGGTAAGCTCATAAATCATGGGCTAGGACCAGCAGTTAGAGGCTGTTCAGAGCGAGCAGGATGAGGACAACGGCAGCAAGACAGCAGGACCGTCAGGCTCTCCGCAGCTGAAAATCCTGGGGAGAGCAGAGTGCTGGTGCTGGCTAGTGCACACAGTGTTGCAGTGTGGGGCCCACAGGGACCAAGTGCAGGAGGTTGGGTGTTTTCAGGGTCTTTCCTCCAAAGACCTCTGGAGCACAGATTGAGGCTTGTCCTTCATGCTCCTGCGTGGATGGTGGGTGAGTTTAGCCTTGGACAAGGCTGAGCTAGTGCTTAACTGGCGGCATGGACAACCCTGGCTCTGCTGGAGCTGTGATGGGAGCTGGAGAGTTTCCAGTCTGCCTTGTTTGTCCAGGGCATGAGGATAAAGTGAAGATGTTGTACCACTCTGTAAGTGTGTAAAAAGAGTTCAGGAACACATGATGGTTTTAATGAAATGAAACACTTTGAAAAGACCTCAGTCGTGCCTGAAAACAAATCTGGCCAATTCCACTTCAGGCATTAAAGCTGGGTCAGAAAAAGGTATCAGGAAAGCCTGAATTCTGAACACCCAGCGGTGAACCTGTTTCTATGCAAAAGTGTCTGTCATTAAGCAGAAATGAGGAGCAAGGCGGAAGCGGAGTGTTGGGTGTTTGCTATAAAGCAGAGCATGTCAGGGTGGGGGGGGCGCCACAGTGGCAGATCCCTGGATGTCCCTGCTGCGCTACCCTGGGTTTGTAGATCCTTTTTCCTTGTTCCTCTCTGCTCCCGATGGTTAAAACAACTGTGCGAAAGCTCTACCTTGCACGTGGCCTGCGTGTCCTGTTGCAGCAACCATCGTGGCTTGATCCTACCTGGTTCGCAGTGCCGTTGTCTGAGGAATTCCTGCAGCAAAGATGCTCTGGGACAGGGTAGCATCTCAGCCCAGCAGCACCGAGGGCTGTTAAGGAGACCCCAGGACTAGCAATACCCTTGCCAGCAAGTATTTCTGTCCCAATAACAAGAAGTGCCATGGGTTTTCATTCTCCCTTTGACTGCCTTTTTTTGTTTTTCCTTCCCCTTGGGCATCTTTAAGTAGAGGTTTCCAGAAAAAAAATGCAGTATTCTGTGTCAGTATCCGGGCCTTGCTGCAGCTGAGAGCTCGTAATGATGAAGATTTAATGCAAATCAAATGGACTTTTCATCTTAGCAGAAAAGTATTTACAACCCATTAAGTAGACGGGAGAACTGGTCATTTTTTTTGGAGGGGAGCAGAGAAAAAAAAATAGTGCTGTGTAAAAAAGTGGCCACAAAAGGCTCTTAGCTTGAGAAACTTAGCCTGAGAAATTTATCAGCTTTGGGGATGGAAAACTCATCATTTATATATAAAAATATATCACTTTTAATTACACAGCCAACTTCAGCTTTACTCATTAGCTACTTATCCTACTCTGCCAAGTTACACAGTGGCGAGCTGGCTGGAATATTTTATATGGCATTTTATCCTGGATCAGAAAAGTCAGCATATGGCTCCATCAGCCTTTGTTTTCCTCGGTCATAGGGTAGGGAAATGAATGCAAAAACATGGAGAAAGGCTGGAAGATAGGATGGGAAGAAGAAGGTGAGTGCCCGGGAATGTGCTAATGCACCCATTTGGGATGATGGGCTTCGGTACACGTGGGTGCCTTTGGGTCTGCAGCTCTTTTCCGGCAGGTGCTCTGCTCCGAGGCCGTGTAGCCAGGGCTGATGGGGAGGTAGCAGAGACAGGAGCATCCCAGGTGAGAGGGCTCCAAACAGCCTTTTTTAGGGCTGACCCCTCTTCTTCACCGGGGTCACATCCACATCTCCTCCCGACTTATGCTTATGCCATCTTCAAATACCTCTGATAAGGCCCTGACTCATTGCTGGGATAGCCGATTTCGGCACCTAATCACTCTCGCTTCTAAGACAGTTTTTCTTAATGCCTTACCTGAAATATTTCCATTTGTAGCTTCAGGCCCCAGCACTCCTTGTTTTACTGTTTCCAGATCATTTAAATAATCCCCCTTTCTCCTTTGATGGTATTTCCCTGGAGGTATTTATAGCATTATCACACTCCCTATTTAATCTCCTTTCTTACAGACTGTATAAAATTAAACTCCTCCATCTCCTCTCCTTTTCCTGCTGTGCCCTCTCAGCTTTGTGTGTTTGTGGCAGCTTGTTCTGAGCTGTCTCCAGTTTGGGGTGACCCCTCGGATACCCTACGGGAAGGCACGGCCGAGGGCAGCCCATTACGGTGCAGCCGTGCAGAGCCTGGCGGTCACGCAGGCCCTTGAATGTTTGCAAAGGACCCTATGAAGTTTAGGGCATCTGTCAGCATTTCCCCAGGTCAGGAGAGCTTTACTGGGAAGCGCAGTGTGGTCTCAGCAGCATGTCTATGTTGTTTGGTATGAACAGCGCTAAGATGACCCAAACATGTGCCCGGTGTGCCAAGGACAGCAGCAGGCGATGGTGCACCCTGACCGCACGGATTTGCAGGAGATCGATGGGGTGCTACTGGTCCTCCTTGTTCATTCAGCCAGTGAACCTGTAGAGAGCCAACAGCAGCAGGAGAATCTGGAGAGAATCTTCCTTTGAGATTCGGGTATTTTCTGAGCAGAAAAGCCCCAGCAATGTGAGCTGCTCTGAGCATGGGGAACACTGGAAGGGCACCCCAGCACCCCCACTCCCACTGTGAAACCACACAAACCAAATGCAGACAAACAAATATTCTGCCTTTTTTACCCATGGAAAAGGTCAAGCAGAGCACAAAGTATTTCAAGCAAGACTCTTTCTGGTGTCCTGCTCCATCCCTTCCACCTGCCTGCTGCTGCCTCCTCCCCGCCCTTCCTATTCCTGCCAGCAGAAGAGCTCAACCCTCACGCTGCGCCAAGCTGCAGCATCCAGCCCCTGCGGGCGCGGAGCAGAGGGTGTTGAGGGCAGCACCAGTGGGAAATTCTAAATTGAAGCTCTTTTGCAGGGCCAACCACATACCTGGAAACAAAAGTCTTGCAGGAAATGTCTGCTTTTCTTTTTTTTTTTCCCCCATCAGAAAACAAAACATACATTTTTGCATTCTGGAAGAAATGCAAAAAATTTCCAGTGAAAATGGCAAATAATTGATGTTTTTAGAACTTGCCCCAAAAGAGGGACACCTTCACTGTTTTTCTCTACCTACAGTCTCCCAGGCCAAGCTGGATGATTGCACAAAGCTGCTGGAAGCCTGCAGACCCTGCATTAGAGATACGTGGCTTTACCTCTGCAATGTACCAGCTACAGAGGTCTTGTTTCTTCCTGGTCCAGCCATGATTCACATTACACCCCCAGAGATGGCCTGAAGCAGAGGGAACAGCAGAGAGCAGGACTTCAGCAATACACTGTTCCTTTGCAGTTGGGGAAGCCTGAAGCCATAGGCAGCAGTGGGGAACCGGAGGCTGCTCAGTGGAAAACGCCTGCACCAAGATGGATATAATCCTCCGCAACGGGAAGAACCAGATTACTGGGGACAGGGAAAATAAACCTTTGAAATGCCTGTACCTAATCAGTAACTTTGAAAAGATATAGCCCTGGCAGCATGATACTGAATGTCAGGAGTCTTTGAAATCTGGGCTGGGGAATATGGGTGGATGGATACAGCTTTTCCCCTTGAATGTGAAATATTCCCTTCAAATACAAAAACCCATTTCCCTCCCCCACTTTCTGGCAAAGGAATTGGGAATGGGAACCTGTGGACAGGGTCCAGTGTAAATGTGCAAACTGAAGCTTCCTGCCGAAACAGAGAAACAGAGAGTTTGTGGCTCCCACGGCCAAGTTTTTTGTAGTAGATGTCCCTGTTACTGCAGTTGTATTTTCCCCCACTGGAAACGGCACTCGCTGTGCACGGCCGCGCAGGGCTGCCACGGCACCAGTGTCTGCAGGACAGGAGGCTGAGCGTGCTGCCTCGTGTTCCTTCCTGGCTCATAGCACCCAACACCTTGTGTCACCCAGTAAACTGGAATTAATGGGCGAAGTTCACANGGAAACGGCACTCGCTGTGCACGGCCGCGCAGGGCTGCCACGGCACCAGTGTCTGCAGGACAGGAGGCTGAGCGTGCTGCCTCGTGTTCCTTCCTGGCTCATAGCACCCAACACCTTGTGTCACCCAGTAAACTGGAATTAGTGGGCGAAGTTCACAGTAGCATCATTGTTTTGCATGTGTGGGATATTGAAGTCAGGCGCCCTGGCTTTTTGCAGTTACCTAACTGGCAAGAAATCAAGGGACGCTCAGACCAAAAGAAAAAAAAATAACAAAACCCCCCAAAACTTCAAGTCTTATGTCAAACCTTAAGTCATATGACAGAGCAGTAAATAATGGATCTGGTGACCTAGACCTGCAAATATTTACATTCCCTTGGCTTGGCTGATAGCAGGGGTTCCTCTTACCATGTCTCACCTAATTAGCAGAGGGCTACAAGAATCCAGCGGTGGGTTCTGATTTCTTTTTCACCTCATTTGTAATGCATGCCACTCTCTTGCTTGCCATGTAGTTTGCACATGGGTACATGTCAGCAATAACATATGGCAAGGTGTGTGGTTACGCCCGGGGACTGGCAGGACTCAAATGCATCAGCAGCTTGGAGCCTGAGAACAAGTTCCTGCAGCCACCCAAGAAGGTGCTGGCCTTGATCCCCTTTTAGTGTCGACTGCAAAACCTGTGTGAGGGCTGCCAGAGATACAAAATTCACAGTGGACTGTGAGCTCCCTGATTTTAGGGCTCTTCCACCCCAGGGGCTCAGCTGGCTCTAACGAAGCCTTGCCCATACTGCTGCCTGGGAACAGTTCCTGGCCCACGCTCTGCCCTGATCCGTGCTCAGGCACGGTTTGGGAGGGTGCTGGTTGGCACAGGTCAAAACCTGCGGTCACGAATGTCAGAAACAATCGAACTCTATAGATTGCAAGTTCACGTTCAGGCCTGTGTCCTGGCTCGGTTTAGTTTACATGCACAGAAGGAACTTGCTGAGAGCAGGACCATTTTGTGCAGAAGTAGGAATGGGCGGAGGGAGACATGCACAGCTTAGATGATTAGAAAAAAAAAGAATAAAAAAAGGTGGAACACTAACTGGCTACAGTTGATCAAACTGCAGCGTGGTGAGTGGACAGAGGATGCCCAAGCTAGCTCCAGCCCAGTGGGTCTGCGTGTGAGTGCAGGTTAGCTGGACCTGTGTGGGGCTTGCTGTGGGGTGCTGTCTCCCTGCGGTTGCAGCAGAGATGCTTGCGGGGAGGGGATGCGATTGCCTGATGCTGCCTGACCTGGCAGCAGAGAAGCAAAGGCAGAACTAGCTCCAGGTCAGGACACTCAGTCAATGGAAACTTTTGTTCATTTTGAACAATGCAATTTAAAAATCTCCTTTTGATAGAAGCCTGACTACATTCCTCAGCTTTTAGAACCAATTCTTCTGAAATAGTTGTGTGATGAAATCGTTAACATGACCAACAATGGCAGTCTGGGAGTGAACGTTAAGTCTTCATTAGACCAATAGACAAGTTGTGTTGCAACACAAGCTCTCCAGGTGGAAGGTAGGAAGTTCCAAAGCAGGAAAGAGGAATTTATTTGTGGGAGTTTTTTTGTTGTTGTTTTTCTTTATGGTTTTTTTCAATGGCATATCCTTACCCCTCTTTCACCATTGTCTTTGCCCCAGGCCCTGCCCTAGAAATTCTCAGCTATTTAAAGGATCAGGTAGCCCTTTAGAAAAATCTATTCTCTAAGCCCAATGATGGGTTGGAAATGGGGTGCTAAAGTACTTAACGCTTAGGTAAATACCTTTCCATTGGTCTATGAAATCATAGTTTACTCTTTACAATTGCAAATACTTTAAATGGGCACAAAACGTAATTAGCAGCAGATCCTCCCTTTTCATTGCACAGAACTGGAATGTAACTTTGTAATTGCATTTGTTTTGTGGACCAGCTGAGGTGCATGGACCATCAGCGGTCTGCAGAGCACAGCTGAGCAGCTCTCCGAGCCCACACAGTGCGAGTGATGTGCTGCTTGTCCAGGAGGCCGTCTGGCTCATGAAATGTAAACTATGAATACTTGGACTTGAGAGGGGATGTCTTCCCTGCCTGCTCTCAGCTCCTGTGTGAGATATGAAGATTCATCAGAGCACTTGTGCCTTCGGGGCAGGATGGAAAATCACCCCCCAGTGACTCCCGGCGGCAGCGTGGAGGGCTTTTGCTCCACGTGTTGCGGTTAGGTGGGGGATAGACAGGGAGCCAGAGGATCCCAAACACAGCCCAGGTGCGGTGAAGGCTGTTAGTTGGAGAGCTTGCTGCTTTCCCTGAGCTCTTGACATGTTTTAAATGCTATGAAGGCTGTTTAAAAATGATCTTACTTTGTTGATTAGACCATTT